>JANHGL010003493.1:14872-25239 GCA_024611195.1 Ceyx melanurus | reverse complement strand
CTGCAATGGCCTGGCAGGGGCTGGAGAGTGATGAGGGCTCCCCTCAGCCTCCTCTTCCTCACACTCAACACTCCCAGTTCCTTCAGTCTTTCTTCAGGATTCATTCATGATCAGGTGGGTTTGTCTGTGCACAAGCAGAAGGTGTCTTCAGGCCGTGTGTTTTCTGGGGGACAGTTCAGGCAGCAGATGGTGGCTGCTGGAGTGTTTTTGGTGATGAAAATCCACAGTGTACATTGATATTCCCCACAGAGGAGGGGGTTTTATGTGGCAACAACCCATCTGGGGTCTGAGGGGGGGACACAGGAGTGGGTACAGTGTCTGAGCTGCTGCTTCTGCCCTTGCTTTGGTCCACGTGCTGCAGTGATGTCCATGTTGGAGCTGTGACTCAAGGAGAAAGCCATTGGTGGTGGGTGAGTCACCATCCGGGCTGGAGCTGCATGGGTTGCAACTGCTGTTGTGCTCTTATAAAATCCATGCTGCTGGATTGCTTGCAGATGAAGCTCAGAATGCCTCACCAGTAGGTCTTTGAAACAGGGGTTCTGCAGAAATTGAGCAGCAGGAGCTTCCACCAAGAGCCAGAGCCGATCTGATTCCATCCAGGGTGTCTGACCATCTGCAGTGTGACAGGAGAACTCAGCTCAGCCAGCCTGCAGCTCTGTGCCGGGTTAAGAGATGTTCTTTCTGTACCACAGAGCTTCTGAAATTTCCCAGTAAAGAAATTTTGGCTCTGCAGAAACAATCAAATGGGAATAATTAGCGGGAGCGTGATGTGAAAATGATTGCAGTGCTGCAGGGTGGGGATTGGTCTGAAAATTAGTCACTAGCACCAACTTTGGGAGTTTTATAACTGTTCTCACACGTGGTACATGGGGCACGGGCCCTTCATCTCTCAGCAAATGCTTTCTGCTCTGAGATTTCCTACCCTTTGGAGCAGCTGACACTGAAAAGTGAAATAAGCTTCTTCTTTCATGAGGAGTTTAGATCTCAGAGCCCCCCCAAGCTCCCCTGGGATGGTGCCAGGGATGGGGCAGCCACCACCTCTCTGGGCAGCCTGGGCCAGGCTCTGCCACCCTCAGCAGCAAAAATCTCTCTCTTTTTCTCCACTCTAAATCTCCCTCTTTTATTTTAAACCCATCACCCCTTGTCCTGTCCCAGCAGGCTGCTCTGAGGGCACGGTGGGGCAGAGGGTGGTCCTGAGGGTGCTGGAGGAGCTCCACTCTTGGACCTCACAGCCAGCAGACTTCCCTTCACGCTTGGAAACGTTCTCTGATCCTAAGATTTTCTCTCCCTTTGAAAGGCTTGAGGCAGTGTAGGAACAGGGTTTATTTTTCAAAGTCATGTTTTTCTTGGAAGAGGAAATTGATGCTGCAGGATTGAGGTTTGGTTAAAGCCCTGGTGTCGTAGAGTGGTGTTAATGGATTAACATGCTGACAGTGGATAAAAGGTTTCTCCTTAATAAGATGGATGTAGGGTGACAGTATCTCCTCCTTTTATGTGGCAGGCTTGACCTCTGCGTGAAATTCCCTTTTCATTTGTGCATGCTTCACAATTAATGGCATGAGCAGATTGTGCTTCCTTCTCTGTCCTTTCCCCTTTCTTAAAGCTCTGATGATTTAACAACCTCTCTATTGTTTCGTGTGACCCAAGTGGGAGAGCTAATGCTCAGGCAGACCTGTTTTTCCCTCTGCACCACGACTTGAGCTGCAAAGCAGGTCCCTTAGGCTTGGGCAGCAGAGGGGACTGGCAGGACAAGGTCAGCAGATAGGGAATCTGTGCCAGGAAGCACGTCAGGTGCCACAGCAAGTGGCCAAAACCTGGGCTGACCTGGAAGAATTGGTAAGTATTTTGGTGGCACAGCAGCCGGTGTGTGCTCTGCAGGCTCAGGGGTCCTGCTGGGACTGCAGCAGCCAGGCTGCTGACTTTGGGTGGGCCTCTTGGGTAGTAACCAAGAGGAAAACAAGGATGGAGGAGCCCTTTGATTGTGTTTGTAGTGTAGACCTGCATGTCTGGAGAGACAGAGCACAGGGCAGGGCTTGAATCATCCAGAGAAGGGCAGCAGAGATGGGGAAGGGTCCAGAAGTCTGGTGAGGAGCAGCTGAGGGATGTGGGATTGTCTGACCTGGAGAGGAGGAGGCTCAGGGGAGACCTTGTGGCTCTGACAGCTCCTGACAGGAGGGTAGAACCAAGGGGGTCAGGCTCTGCTCCCAAGGAACAAGTGACAGGACAAGAGAAAATGCCCCAGGGGAGGTTGATGTTGGAGCTGAGGAACAATTTCTTCCCCTCCAGGGCTGTCCCAGGGTAAGAGTGTAGTCCCTGTGACTCCTGGAGGGGTTTCCAAGCCCCCCATGGAGCTGTGGTGCTGAGGGCCATGGGCAGTGATGCCCTGGCAGTGTCTGAAGACAGGGAAGTGTTGGGATGGAGCCCCCAGTGTGGGCTCAGAGGGGGCTCTGTCACGGGCAGTGTTGGCTGCTTTGCCCCATTCTGCATTTCGGATCCTCTCTAAATTGAGTTTTCTTCCTTTTTCCCCTTTGCCTGACTCAGGCTGTAAGGAGCTGTGGCTGAGGGTGGCTTCCCACACCCTGAGCTGTACCTGATGCCCATGAGGTGAGAAGGGAGTTCTCTGCCTTGCTCCCAGTCTCTCTGCTTTGAGAGGAGCATGGAGGAGAGGGATGCCCACCTGTGTTCAGTGTGAAAGCCCCTGCAGTTTCTGCTTTGCCTGGTCCACCCCATTTGCATTCTCTTGCCCTGCTTGTCCTCCTAAAGCAACTCCAAAGCTGTGGTCACTGGTTGGGATGCAGAAGGCTGGGGTGGTCTTCAGGGAGTGTGCTGCTGGGGGAGGTCAAGGCAGGTCCTCCTGACTGCTGTCCCCACCTGGGGTGACACCAGACACGTCAGCAGCCCCCTCCCAGCTGGAGCCAGGGTCTTCATCAGACTTTCTTCTTGTGTTTTGCAGGTCTACAACTCCAACAAGGACAACCAGAGCGAGGGCAGTAAGTATTGCCTTTCAAACCCTGGGAAGGGGGCTGTGCTGTGGGGTGTGAGGGGTTGGGGGGTCAGCAGGAGAGGCTGGGCTGTGGGTGATGATGACACTGGGCTGTGCTGTGCTGGGGCTCAGTGTGGGGACCTCAGGGTGGCCGTGGGGAGGAGCTGGATCCAGCACCCAGCAGGGAACAGGTGCAGAACCTTGATGGTGGGACTTGGGGCTGTGCCTTTGGTGCTTTGGGGTGTCCCCTCCTGCCCACCCCACACCCTGGTGTCCCTGGATGCAACTCTGGGGCAGGGGATGCTGCTTGGGACCTGCTTCTTCCTCTTAGTGGAGCCAACGGGTGCAGGTGGCATCTGGGACCATCCAGCTCTGAACTGGAACTGGGAGGATGAACGTGCCTTTCCCAAAGGAGAGTTGGAGCCAAACCACACAGAGCAGGGAGGTGCTGCCAAATCAGGACTGTCAAGAGCCCCTAAAGAAAAAAAAAGCTGCTTTTATTGTAGTTTTGGCAAGCAAAGACTTAAGAAAGCACTTGATTTTCTTCCTAGAGGAGTGGGTGCACCTGCTCCTGGCTCTTGTGTCCTGTGTTTTAACCCAGCCTGTTCCAGTGGGTGTGAAATGCCATGACTGCAACACTCAGACCCCTGATCCCTTCCCCCAGAGTGACCTGGGTGGGTGGTTGATGCACAGTTCATTTTCACACTGCCTCAGACAGGGCGTTTCCATCCTGAGTAGCAGCATCTCTCTCACAGCTATAGCTCTAATTTGCTGATGACATTCCCCGTGCCCTTTTTCATGCTGGGGAGCACAAAATGGGCTTTTCCTCCCCTCTGCTCTCCCTGCTGTGGCTTCTCCCTTCCCTCTGGTGCTCTGTGTCAGCAGCTGCCCCTCTGCCATACCCTGCATGGGTGAGATCCCTGTGGGGTTCCCTGCACAGGGAGGACAAGGTAGTTGCTGCCCTGGTCCTTGCAGAACATCTCCATCTCTTGTCTTGCACAGAGTGGGAAACAGAGGGATTTTTGAGGCACGGAGACTTGCTCAACCCTGTCCTGCCCTGGCCATGAACTGTCACTGCTCTGCGTGTTCCCTGCAGGCTGCCAGGACAGTAGGTGGTGATTTGTCTGCAGAAATGTGGTAAAATAACCACGTTCTGAACTTTGTTGAGGGGTGATGCAAAAGCAGGGAAGGCATTAGGGGCGGGAGGAAGGGGTGGTGAAGTAATTGGTGAAGTAATTGCCACTTCTGAAAGAAGTGCTTGTCAAAGGGTGGCCTTCCCATCTTACGTGCTGTCAGCCAGAGAGCCTCCTGGGATGTGGCTGTGGCTGGCCTCATCCTGCTGGGGAATGGTGGCTCTGTGGGGATGGAAAGACCTCGAGGCAAGTGTGCCCAGGACCCTCCCAGGGTTATCTGTGTTGTCTCATCCACCCTGCCAAGCGTGCAGCGGATTGCTGGATGGAGCAGGGGGTTGGCACCAGGTGATCCCCAGAGGTCCCTTCCCACCCTCACTGTCCTGGGGTTCTGTGTCTGCCCTGCCTGGGTGACCTCCCCAGCAGTCTTCCCAGTCCTGGCATCTCAGGTGGTTTGAGGCTGGATGTAAGGCTTGAAAACTCATTTCTCTCTGCTCTCAGGGTCTTTGCTTCTTGGTTGCTCCCTTTCTCCGTGGCTCTTGATTCCATCAACTCTTTGGCAGCATTCATTGCCTGAGCATTGGTTGCCTGAGGCTGAGTGGAGCTGGTTGAGCCCTCCCCCTCCAAGCTCCCAAAGCTCTGATGTGCTGTATCGGCCTAAAGTGATGGAATAACTGGATTAGACAGGAATAATCTGCTGGGCAAAAGCAGAGCAGGATGAGAGCAGCTCAGTAGCACTAGAAAGGAAGGTGGGGTAGGTGTGAGGTGCCTCTGCTGGGTCTCTGTGCCTGCAAATGCTGCTCTCAGCTGAAGAGCCTGTGACGTGTGTCTGCAGGGGCAGAGGGAAGCACGGCCTCTGGTGATGGGAGTGTTGGAAAATCCCCTCCCTGCTACACCCCAGAGGCTGTGGCAAATGCAGGGCATGGGGAGTAGGGGTTCCTGCTAGGAGGAGAGGCACAGTGGCCACACTGCAGGGGCTGCCCTGAGTGTTTTCTCCCCCACTGCCTTCCCCTCGTGTGTCCTGACCCCAGCTGATGGCTGAAGGCAGCTCCACGATGATGCAAATCCATCTGACCCTGGGCTGTGGGTCCCATCCCTCCTGTCCACGAGCTCCTGCCTCTGCCTTGCCCCAGCAGCAGCTCTCACAGAGTCACAGGATGGTTTGGAAGGGACCTCAAAGCTCATCCAGTTCCAACCCCCTGCCATGGGCAGGGATACCTCCCACTAGAGCAGGCTGCTCAGAGCCCCATCCAGCCTGGATCTGAACAACCTAGACCCCACACCCTCCTCCTGGCACCCTGGAGCAGAGTGGTTCATGGCTCTGCCCAGCCCTAGGATGCCAGTTGACTTTGCCCACCCTGTCTCTGCCACACGACAGGTTTCCCAGCCCTGTTTTCAGGGAGGAGGTAACAAATATCTGTCCCCAGGCAGGGTTTTCTATGCTGTGGTGGAAAGCTGACTAAGGGATGAATTCTCCAGCAGGTATTTGGATCCACGTTATTAGTAATTCCTTGAAATGAAACACAAAAACCTGCAACAGCATGAGTTAATTGAGGTCTGCATTCCATTAACTCAGACCTTGTGGATCTTACTCTCAGGCAGAGTCAGCTGCCTTCGGGACATCCTAATTTGCACCAAATAAATATTTCATTTGTGCTAATAAAAGACAGGGCTGCTCTGGAGCTGTGCTCATGTGGAGCGAGGGAGGCTGGGATGGCACGTAGGGTGTTGGTGAGACCAAGCTGTTGAGCTGGGCAGGGGGGTGCTGCAGGCAGTGCTGGGGGGCCAGGGATGGGTTGGGGACAGAGCCCCTCCCACGTGGCACTGGAGGCACATCAGACAGAGATCTGACCCTAAATTTGTTCCTTTCTCCCAGTCCCTATTGGTCTTCCACTGCCACACGCTGTCAGCTCTCTTAGCCCTGTGTTTCACTTTTCTTCACTCCATTTTCCTTCAGGGTCGTCTCCAGCTTCTCCCTCCCACTCATTTCTTTCCCATTTCTCCTGTTACCATCACTTTCTGATGCTCTAACCTCTCACATGGCTTCTCCTTGAAAAAAAACCCTGCATTTGCACCAAACCTCCTCAAAAGCTCCAAGAGGAATCCAGAGGTCCCCAGGCACAGCCCAGGCATGCAGGTGGTGCCCAGTGAGGGTGCTGGAGATGGCTCAGGTGAGGACATCTCTCCGTGCCCTGGCAAGCTGGGTGGAGAGCAGAGAGGCTTTGCAGGAATGACCTGGCACTCCCTGCCCACGCTGCTGTTTTCAAGGGTTTGTTGCTTCAAAACCATACAAAATTCCTTTTTTTTTCCCCCCCGGGCTACTTGTCAGCTCTCCAGACAAAGGTCTCTTGGAGTTCTCTCACCTTCACCCTGCATTCAGGTTTGCCCAGCTGCAGAGGCTGGTGCCCAGAGGAGCTGCTCAGCGGGCACAGGAGGTGCTGCTGCCTCCAGGGACTGGCACCCTGCCCTGGCTCCCACCCCCAGCACCCCAAACAGCCCCTGGCTGCCCTGCCCTGCCTCCTTGGAGTGGGTGAGGTGTTGATGGCTGCTCTGCTCTCTCCCCTTGCAGCTGCCCAGCTGGATACCATCGGCTTCAGCATCATCAAGAAGTGCATCCACGCCGTGGAAACCAGAGGTAGAGCCCCTTTGCCAGGGGGTCTTGTTTGGGGGACCCCTGGGGGGGCAGAGCAGTTGCTCCCCTGCTGTATGATGCAGTGACCCTGGGAGACCCAGGGCAGATCAAGGCTGGGATGGGGCAGATGCCTTCACGTTTGCCCCGGGGCAGGGTTAGGAAATACCCTGGGTGTGCAAAATGGGGGGAGGGACTGAACTGGGGGTTCACCTGAGCATCCCTTCGTGGGTGCTGCTGCAGAGCACTCCCTCTCATGGGGGGTAAGATGCAGAGGGGCACCAAAGTCCTTCCCCAGACCTCTGGGGGGGGAACCATTCACATGGCTGTCATGGTGCCATCCAAGCCCCCCATGGTGATGTGGGTCTTGTTGTTTCCAGCAGCTCTGGTGTCTGCAGGGGGTAAGAAAGGGGCCTCGTGGGAAGCTTCGGACTGAGGAGGGCTCTGACCTGGCAGTGTTTCTGCCTGTCTTTTTTTCTTCCTGCCCAGAGACAACGTGATGTGCTGTGGGCTGTTCAAACGAGGTGTTTCCCCCCATAACAGCAGCAGCAGTGCAGAGCTGCTGTCCAGAGCAAAGGGAAAACACCTGGGGGGCAAAAAAAAGATTAAAATAAAGGAAAAACAAACGGGTAGATGAGACCAAACACAGCAAGTGCAGGGGAAGGCTCAGTGAGCTCCAGCCAGGGAGATGCCACAAGCCCAGCCCAGGGTGCTTTGGTGGGAAGGGGCTTCTGTCACCACGTTCAGCTCAGAACTCAACCTGAAGAGCTTGGACCTGATAACATTTTCCAAAGCTTGTTTTGTATGCTGAGTGGAGATTGCCATAACCACCTTGTGATGGGGAGGTGTCCTCAAACCTTTTATTCCTCAGCTTACTGGGGGTAATAAATCATGATGGGAAAGCTCTGACATCAAACCCCAAGTGCACCCTTTTGTATAGTTTGGTAGGTGGGATGCTTTAGGTATTTTTTGCAGCTGGGAGAAGCCAAGGGAACGACAGAAGTGTTGGTAGCTGTGGTGGCATCCCCCTAAGCAGCATTTTGTTCTCCCTAGGGATCAACGAGCAGGGGCTCTACCGCATCGTTGGCGTCAACTCCCGAGTGCAAAAGCTGCTGAGCATATTAATGGGTGAGTTTATCACATTCTGTTCAAGGAGAGGAGATTGGGCTGCTTTGAAGTCTTGCCAGCTGAGAACAGAGGCTCTTGTCGAGGTACCTAATCGTGGTGAATGTGCTCTTAGGACCACGTGCTGGTAGAGGTCCCCGGGGCACCACTGGCAGGTGGTTAAGGTAGGACTCCTGTAGGACGTTGCTTGGAAAGGTCCTTCTGGTGCAGTCACTGGTGTCCTGCTCACACGTGCTTATGGATTTTTGGCAGCCTTCCCAAGTGCAACTAAAATCTTCAAAGAAAGAGCTGAAAGCTTTGGTTTTTAATCTCGTACCTGCCACGTTGTTCCCGGAGTACTTTTAAATTATTTTCTCTTCTGTGTTGCATGCTGCCTGTGGCTTTTCTTACTTTTTTTCCCCCCCACCTTTGGACCTTCTTTTGCCTGTTTTAACACGGTCTTGCCCAGACCTTTCCAGCCTGTGTTTCCCTCCTGCCTGAGGCATCGATTCTGGGTGCTCAGGAGGAGAGAAGGTGTGGGGTCACACCGTGGCAGGGCTTGGTGTTGGCAAATGGGGGCTCTTCTGAGCACTGGCCCTGATGTGCAGCCACCTCCTGTCTGCCTGGCAGCCCTCGGAAGCCTCTCCTTGCTGCTGAGATGACAGGATGGTGAGAGAGGGGCTGTGGAGTTTGCTGCAGGTGCCTTTGTGCTCTGAACCAGCCTCATCTGAGCATGGAAACGTGCAGGAGCAGACAGGTCTGGGACCCCCACAGCAGACTGCCTGGAGTGGTTGGGTTTCCATCACCCTGTAGCTGTGCAAAGCCCTGTTGTTGGTCTGTGGTGGAGAATCTGTATCCTGACTCCCAGCCCAGCTTCTGTGCCAGCTCCAGCCCAGGGATTATATTTGACCTACAAAGAAATGTGAGAAGTTCCCCTCTTGGGTCTTTTCACTGCTTTTGGCCCCTCCAGCAGAACCTCCCCTGCTCCCTGAGCCCTTGCCCGTGGTGCAGGTTGGTGCTGAGGTTGGCTGTGGCTGCGTGTGCCCAAAGCTGAGCCAGCAGGCAGCATTTGCAGCCCTGTGGGAGTCTGTCTGTCCAGGCACGCTGGAGACAGGCTGTGAAGAGCCACGCTGGGGTTGCAGCAGCAGCAGCTGTCCTCTGCCAGTCCCACCTCCCTCTCCCCAGACTTGGCAAAGCCGTGTGTGAAAGAGGTGCAGCCTTGAGGAGACAAAGGCTGTGGGGATTTGTTGGTGCCCTCAAGAACGTGTTTGCTGCTCCCTGGGGGAAATCTGCCAGTCAGAGCAACGTTTGTGGTCGCCTTCCCCTTTCCATTTATCATCATTCCTTTGCCACGGGATCTCCTTTCCCTTTCAAAATGCCAGTGCTCCTGTTTTTCCTTGCAGAAAGTTTTAATCCTTGTGTTCCACTTCCAGCATCTTCCCTTCTCCTCTTCCAGTCCTCCCTTCCCTCTGTGCCCCACGTTGACTCTACACCCACCTGATCATCTCGGGGTAACTTAGGCAGCAGAAGGGTAAGGCTCTAAATCAGAGGCTGTCACAAGGGGACCTCCCAGCACCGGTTCTGCTCTGGCATTTGGAAAGCTCTGTGCAGTCACAAGAGCTGCTGGCTGACTCTTTTATTAGTAGGAGGCTGGCATAGGTTCTGGGCCACGTGGGCACGTCCTTGTGGCCACCCCGGGTGCAGCAGAGCAGCCTCGTGGCACACATGCTTGGCACTGCTGTGTCAGAGCATCAGTCTAAGAGCCTTGCTGATAAAAATAGGCTGGGCCCCCACCCCCAGCAGCAGGTTCTGGTGCCACTTGTGGCACCTCACGAGCTGGAAGAGCCACAGATCCTGTTGTTGTCTCACAGGGGTGGTCTCGGGCTGTGTCAGCTCCAGGTTGAGGTGGCAGGGATGGCACAGATGGCAGAACTTGCTTGGTGGAAGGGCTGTGCAGAGCTGGGAGGGGTTTGGTGCCCTGGATTCCACCCGGCATCCATTATCTCCTGGGTGACTGAAGCCACTCAGTTGTTAACCTTGTGTCCTGTAGCACTGTGATGGATTGCTGGTGGCTTTTCTTTGTCCTGGCACATCTTCCTTAGCTGTTGGTTCTGGAGACCCCATCAGAAGTGGGCACGTGCCCCCCCTTTGGGGGTCTCCTGTGCCATCCAGCACCATCTTTGGCCATCCCAGTGTGCAGACTGTCTGTGAAGCTCATGTCACAGAACCCCAGCATGGTGAGGGTGGGAAGGGCCCTCTGGAGATGCTCTGGTGCCACCCCCCTGCTCCATCCAGCAGGGTCACCCAGAGCAGGGGGCCCAGTGTTGTGTCTAGGTGGGCTTTGAGTCTCTCTAGAGGAGCCTCCAAACCTGTCCATCACCAGATCCCTGTCTGTTCTTGGCTGCCCTCGAGGCTCTGAGGTGCTGGCGGGAGCAGCACCACTTGGTTCAAACACTCATGTTTGGATCCAACCCTCGTGAGCAGAGGAGCCAACGTGTCCTTACAACTCCAGGTTTCCCTT
>JANHGL010003492.1:6232-27598 GCA_024611195.1 Ceyx melanurus | reverse complement strand
AATATAGATATAGTTTTAATTTTTTTTCTGTAAGATGCGGTTGGATTTTTTGGTTTGTTTTGTGTTTGCATGGTTAGGGGGGTGTGTGTTCTCCTTTGTATTGCCCTTTCCCACTCCCGCAACAGCCCCCCGAGGGGTCTGGGGAGATTTACAGCTTCTCCCCGTCTCTGCCAACTCGGGGCTAATTAAGTCACTTGGTCACGTTTGCGTGACAGGATGGTGTTTTCCCTCAGAATTGTCTGGGATAAAAGTTTGTCTGGCTGTGTTTAAGCTTAAAGGGTCACTTAGGGCTCTTTAAACAGAACAACACTGATCCCGGGATGAGAGGAGGGGGAAAAAAAGCGAATTAAATGCTCAAAACGGTTTCTCTTTCACACCTGTAGTGGACAGCTCTGTGCCTAAGGGGTGTGGGGCCATCACCCGGCGTTAATACCGCGTAGTCACCCTTTAATTTTATTTTTTTAACAGTGAGACCTAAGGAAATTCCAAGTTCGGATTCCCATGGCAACTGTCACAGTGTTGTGAGGACATCGCATCTGTGCCTTAGGCTGTGAGTGAGATCGCCTGGTACTGGGGACCTGCCCTCTCCAACTGGTTCGAGGGAAGCACCATGCTGGAGGAGTTGAACAAACAGCAAATACTTCTGGAAATCACAGATTTTACCAGTAAGAGGGGATTATAAACATTAAACCTCAGCGAGAACTTCCATGTTTTTATTTGCATAGTTAAATGCTGTTTCACACCCACCCACCAAGACACAGTTTTCATGGTAATGCAGGTTGATTATTCACTGAAGAAAGAAGTCAGAAGGTGATCTGGCACTTATTTTTTGGGTGTAATGTTCTGTTCATACCTGCTGTGGAAGGATGTATATATTAATATATATCTCAATGTACTGAAGAGAAGTTATACTAAAAAGCAGCTGGGAAAACCCCTTATTATTTATTTATTCCAAACTGTTTCCAAACACCATACTTCAGATTCTGATGAGCAGTTGTCTCCTTGAGTATTAATTCCTGCTCAAGCATTTAGGAAGCAATTTAGCTGCTTATTTTACACAACTCTCCCTTACTCACTGAAATGTGCTCAGCTGAAAACTACAAGTATTTCAGAAGCTGCTCAGTGCTGACAGATCAGGGAGTAAAGGAGACCCAGGCCTGAGTGCTGATACAACTCCCCTAATATGCAAAATGATGCACTTGAAAATGCTCAGACACTTTTGTTTTTAATGCAGCTTCAATATGACCTTTAGGAAGCACATAATCATGTTTTCTTCAAAAATATCTATATATTCAAAAATATATTTGTGCCATGTTTGACAATACCAAACTAGATGAAGAACTCAGCCATGTGGGCTCCATGGTAGGTAGTTTCCAATAGGACTTATTTGCTAAAAAAATAGATTAGAATTAAAAAAAGGAAACTAAATAATAAAGTACCAACAATAGTAATAATTATTATTATTCTCATAAATGAGTGTTATACTGGCCAATCTTAAGTTTCTACAAAAATCTTTATTCAAAAGAGCAACTAAAAAAAAAAAATCACCTTTTTCTGAGCTCAGTGGCTTCATTACAAGTTTATTTTTTCTTTAAATACATGCAACCATACAGCTATCTGAGAAATGTCATAATTTTTGATTCCCGTGGAGCTTTTTGTCTTCATTTCAGCTTTTAGATGTGCCAGCTGAAAACCAGCTGTTGCAGATAAATGGCTGTGGTCAGATAAATCCAGTGGATGAAGTTAAAATGACTGGCAGATATGCAGTTTGCCTGGGTTATAATCATGAGGCTGTCCTGACACAGCTGATATTTTAAGGGATGTCAGAAAAGCTTTTTGGAAAATACACTGCTTAGAAATGCAGTGGAGAACACTTTAGAGAAAATATTCTGCTGTTGCATTAATATTTAGGGCACTATAGCAGAGGAATTTCTGTTTTCCCCAGAAGAGGGGGGGGAAAAAACCAACCAAAACCCAGACTAATAAACTAAATATTCAGATGTGTCATTTCTATGTTTTCTGTAAACATTTATAAAGGAGCTAAAAATTCTTTTGCTGTTCATATATCACTTAAGGCTCAATAGAAATGCAAAATACATAATTTAAAAAACTATTTTAAAAAGCCCAAGCATAAAACATAAAAATAACAAAGAGAAATAGTATTTGTTCTTGTGTCATTTAAGCTAAAAAATGAGAAAAAAAACAAAAGTGATGTGACTTTTTTATTCATCTAATTTAATTTGTCATTTGTCAATCATAAAAAATAAAATGGATCAAAGGCTGCTGAGCTCCTCAAACTAAAATCCCTTTCAAGGATCAGAGTTTATAATTTACTAGTCCATGTTGAGTTTTCCCTTTGAAGTGTGTGCTTAAGGTGAGAATTTTTGTCTTGGAGCAAATCATTCTGTGTTGGGTATTGTGAGAAAGGATCCTAAAAGGCAATGGAAGAAAGCTTTCCAATAATAAGTTAGAAGTACACTGCATTTTTCTGTGGATTTTTTCTGATATCCAGAGTCCACCTGTGCAGAGGTGACTATGGGTGTGGATGTGGGACTGTGACAGTGAAAACTTGCTTGAAATGGGTTTTGTCTTTGTTTTGTGGTGGTGTTTAGTTGTTTTATTTTTTTTTTCCATTGAAGCTAACAGGGTAAAAATCCTCTTTGGCTTTACTGGGCACAGGACTTGAGACATTTTTAATGCTACGTCGTAATATAAATCTTTTTAAGTCTTAAATATTTCCATACAGTAGAGCAAAGACTTCTCAAACATCATCAGGAAGACTGCTTCTTGTTAGGCTGTTACAATGTGCTATTTCTGTTCAAATAACATTTGCTAATAGGAGAGACAAATAAATTTATACATTTTGGAAGTCTGACACTACAGTTGGGTGTTCACAGATTTTATATATTATGGCATTTGTGAAAATAACCTTAACTCTTTGGTTGCATAAAACAAAGCACAGATGTTTCCCAGCAGCATTTCCTCATCAGACCTTTTGTTTGGCCTTGCTGGAGTGTAGGATATGGTTACACTTAAGCTCAACTCAAAATATTCCAAGAGTATGGAGGCATTAAGATGGCAAGGCAGGGGTAAGAAGAAGGAAGAGGGACATGGAAGGAGGAAAAATCTTCTTCTCCAGGTCTTCTACCTCTGGGACCTCAGAGAACTCTTAAGTTTTCATCTTTGTATCTTCTTCCCTCCTTGGTGGTGGCTTTAAAAAGGTTTAAGTGAGAGAAAAGGGCTTACACTTAATTGTAAGCTCTCCAGCAGAGAAACTGTCAAAAGCAGTTGGTGCCTTGACAGCATCTTGTGGAGTGGATCATGTTTGCAGATGTTGGTGATCAACTGCCCTCATCTGAAGAAAACCAAACAGATCTTTTACATCTATGTCCATGTAGATGATGGTTACCAAGCAAAAAGCAAAAGTGAAAGGGGACAGTACACATCTTGCTGAGAAAGAAGATTTCCTTGGCTATGCTTTTGTTGGCTTGGGCAATATCTACTGCTCTTTGCAAGAGTGTATGGCCTACAAATGTTGAAAGGTGTCCTGCAAGGGAAATAAAGCCAAAAATCTATAAATCCATAGGAAGAAAACATAGCTTTCTGTGAGAAGGGTTAAGCTGTGGCCTCTTCAGAGAAAAAAACAAAATACTGCTAAGAAAGCAAGGACAAAATCAGAGAAAACAGAAAATATTTCTATACTTCATATATGATATGAATATATTATATATTAATATAAAAATACTTAATACTTCACAGTAGTGGAGTAACATTTCCTGGTGCTTTGGGCCTGATCTTAAAGAAGAACAACTTAACTGGATATCTCTTAGGATGATAGCAGTACCTTATAGATGAGTTCCACATGCTGTGGGTCAAAAGTGGTCCCAAATGTTTGAAGAGAACTATTGGCAGGAACTCAAACCCCTTGAAGTCAATAGCAGCTTGCTTCCTCCAGCCAGAGGTGTGAAAATGCTCTGCAACTGCATCCTGAAAGTGTTTGCTATCTTCTTTTAATCACTGAAAGGGGCTCAGACCCTCTTTGGGTGAGGAATGAGCTTGAACATATACAGATTATGGCCAGTTGTCCCTTCCATACCTTCAGGACCTGAGCTGCCACTGATTCAGTGACTTGCATTAAGATATAAAATCTGAATTTCATACCAAAACACTGGGAAAACACAGATGGAGACAATGAGTACCAAACCACTCAGAGGATTATAGACCTATATACACACACAAGCATAAAAATGATCAGATTTGTACCAACAGAGCTCTTTGGGAATATTCTGACTGCATGAGGAAGAATTTAATCTTCAAATTAGTGCCCATTTTGACTTTTTTTTTTTTCCTGGAAAGAAAAAGGGATGATCTCTGTGAATAGTAGATTGATTACTTGAATGATCAAACCATGAGCTCATTATTTTTGTATTCCTGAGGAAGTGTTTTTTTTGTTTTTGTGGGGGTTTTTTTGTTGCTGTTGTTGTTATAGTATTAATTATCTATCCAATCAATACCATTTTAAAACCTCTTTTAATCTTGAACAAATAAGTTTACAGGAAAAAGTCCCATTTGTTTAGAATAATGGAATGATTTAGGTTGGAAGGGAATTTGGAGGTCACCTTGTCCACCCTCTAATTCTAGGCAAACCTAACTTAGTAAATATTTTGTATTTCACTATCAGTGTTTTATGGCAATAGTTCTCACTGAGACCTTTTTCCAAACCAATTTCAATTTACCAGATTCTCCTTTTTATCTTTTCTTCTATGAATACACCTGTAGTTACTTTTGGAATCAACAATTCCTATTCTTGTTTTAACAGCTCAAGTTCATGATTTAATCTGCTCTTCCCACTCTCACTGACAATGGAAAAGAACAGAGACTAATCTGAAGATCTGGTGTAAAATACAGGTTGGAAAATGTTATTTTCTCCCATGTCAGAGGGTTTATAATACCATATTCTAGGGTAAAACCATACCTTCAAATCAAGATTATTGCTCTGAAGCAAAGTGTAACTAAACCATTCTTCCATCTTTTCATCCCAGAAGAAAATTACTTATTTTCCCATATATTTCCAGAGATGATCAGCTGCTGATTTATGATTCTTCTTAAGTTATAGGAGTTATAGTAAAAATGTAAAACTAAAGGCCTAGCTTTGCTCTCAGATATTTTATTATAATTCCACCTCTGTTTCTCTGGTGATTGACACTTTTACACTGCTGTGACCAACCCAAAATCTAGTGTATAGTCTGCATAAAAGAATCAGACCATTTTCTCCTATCTTTAAATTAGTCTGTAGTCTCTCAACCTTTCCCTATTTTATAATTTAAAAGAAAAAAAATATTTGAGAAAGAATAATGACAAACTCTACCTGAAAAACTCAGTTACACCCAGTTTTGCAAACTCTTTTTTTTTTAAAGAGAAGTCCCCTGCAGACCATGAAAACGTGCTGTTTATGTACAAAGCATGCTGCTCTTGGACTCCTTTTATTTAGTTATTTTGATATTTATTTTTGATGTTTATTTTTGATATTTTATTTTTAAACTTCCTTGTCATTGATTTAAGTGACTGCTTTTCTTTATATTAGTTCCACAGATAAATACAGGCAGAAGAGTGAGACTTGCTTTGCAACAATTAGAATGAGCTTTTGCAGAAGAGCCCAGAAGTTTAAAACTTGGGAAGGGTCCTGTGGAGGATTTGGTCATGTTTAGAAACCATCCCAAGTAGCTATGACAACTCCCTATTCCAGGGCCAAGATCTTGTGCACATACCAAATCTCTGACACTACCCAAGATCCTTATCCAATCTGAAGAGGAAACTGTAAAATTAGAATTGCCTAAAACACTCTCTAGAGAGTATTGCTGATTCTTGTGAAGATTTTTATATATATATCTTAAAGACAGCTTTTTCTTAAAAGGGCCAAACAAGGAAATTAGTAAAAAGTAATAAAGAAATTAGTATGGTGTCCACAAACCCCAGAAAAACAGCTTCCCAGCTAGCTCCCTTCTTTTTTTCCTTGCTGCAATTTCTTTATCCTTCTTCACTCAGTTGTTTCAGAGGCCTCTAAAATGTACTAATCTAGTTTCTTGGGTTTATAGTGTAAATGGGAGTGGTGTCTAATCTGGGTTTCAGCTGCCCCTAATCTGGATCATCTGGGATTTATTCTAAATGCAGCTGAGGAAAAAAGGGCTCAGGGAGGTTGATCTCAACAAAGGTGGGTGGGCAGAGTCTGCCTGGTCACCCTGTACCTGGTCTGGGCAGTTCACATGCTGGCTGTGGAGGGCTGTTTGCTTTCAGGGTGATGGAGGTGTTGGCTGAAGCCCCTGCAAGCTGTGCTCCATGGAAAAGGTAGGCTCTGTATGAACTCTCTTAGCTGGGGATGGTTAATACTGTTCCTGCTTTCCCTCCCTGCACACACTTAGCAATGAGCTCTTTGCCTCCTGGCTGTGTTCAGTGCCTTTCTTTTTCCCTGTATGTGGCAGGGTTCTGCAAGACAGGCTTTTCTAAAGGGAGAGAGGCTGGAAAATGCATTACTAAAGGTACTGGTTTCAAAAAAAGACATGTGAATAAATGCTGTTTTGGTTTCAGCAGCCATGCTGAGGTTTTAAACATTGGCTCAGGCAGAATTGGACTCAAATGCTTCAATAATGGGATGTGAACTGTCTTCTACAAAGTATTTCTGGCCACTTTTAATGCAATAGAGAGGATGTGATCTGGATAAATAGGAATATGTGCTTATTTTCATTATTCCTCTTTTTCCCTTCTCCTTTTATTAGCAGCTCAGGGAGTAGTTACCTGGGGAACTAAAAGACAGAATAGTCAAATCTCCTCTTTAGTGAATTTGGAACAGAAAGTGCAAAATCCCATCTCAGAGGTAAATGCCTTAACTTTTGCCCTGTGGGGTCATGCTCTTGAACACTCTTCTTCTGAATTGACAGAGCCAGAGGATTTGTGTCACTGAAAAAAAGATGTTCAGACACATTTGCCAGATTTGACATGAGTTAAGGATTGCTTTGATTAGTGGAAACTGAATCTTCAGGGAGTAAGTTATTATCCAGGAAAAACTCTCCACCATAATAATGGTTATTTGCAGTGTTCACTTGGCAACCTAAGTATCTGCTAGGAGCTTTTAATTTTATATAACTCTGAGTTATTATTAGGGTGCCATATTGCACATTTTATGAAGGTATCAAGCTTGCAGGTGTATTTTTCAGTCAGGGAATGCAAAAGTTAGGTTTTTTACAAGGGTGTGACTTGAACCATTCTCCATATATCCTGTATATTTAATGATTTTTCACCTAAAATAACTATCATTATGTTATGCTGGATGTATTGTGGCTTTTAAAAATTCAACACTGCAGTAGCACCCAGGTAACTATAAGGAAGAACACTTTATTTTCTACTCAAATCTATTTTTCCAACAGTGTAATGTCTCCCACTTAGGTTATTTTTTCAATGAGCTCACATGAAGAGTTTGGTTGTGTGGTGGTGTTGGTTTGTTGGTTTTTTTTGTGTTGGTTTGGGGTTTTTTCTCCCTGGCAAGGTGAATATGTTCCTATAGTAAAAAGGTAAGGAATATAATCAAATAAACAGATAATCTGGCATTAATGTTCAATGTGCTTATTCATTTCTAAATGCATATTAATTTTGGGTAACTTTCTCATCCCTGTACTAGATTAGAAAGTAGGACATCTGTAAACCCAGCAATTAGACAAATTAACTACGTGCCTTTTTTAAATAGACTTTTCATGGCAGGGGTCCTACAGGTTCTAAAAAAAGCAGGCACTTTTTCTTTCCAAAGCTGATCCTGCTCCAATGTGCATCATGATCCCACATCTCTCCTGTAGCAGCACTAAGAAGCAGCTTCATTGATTGACTTGTCAGTGTAGCAATGAAATGCTGCCACCAAAGAAAAACTAGTGAAGCAGCTCTGATTTTTCCTCTAATCCATCAGTGTCACCAGTCTTCCCACCTCTTTTTTTCTGCCTGATGGAGCTCAGCCAGCCAAGTTCAGTTCCTGACGTGTGGACACAACTGTGCTGCCAGGAGAAAGGTGCTGCCAGGTGAACCTGTTGCATTCAGGGACTAGTGTTAAGTACAATGAATGGCACAAAGTCTCTTTCAGGGTGAAGCCATGCTGCAAAGCTCTGCTGGTGGAACACCAGTGCCTGTAACTGGTGACCTCATGCTGGAGCTTAGGCCAGTAGATGAGATGTACCTTGCATGAGAATGAAGAGGAGATAAAGATACAGACAACAGGATGCTGAGAGGACAGTAAGAGTCATTGGCAGAGCTGGTAGGTGTCCCTTTGGGCTGCCAGAGGCCCTGGGAGAACTTCCCACTCCATAAATCCTTTTCTTTTTCACTTGGAAGTTCAATTTTTATGTGTGTGCCAGTTTGCAGTGGAACATCTGATGTGATTGGGGTTTTTTTGCCTCAAACACTGAGCATTTATGCCCTTGTACTGTCATCTCACTTATGCTAAAGAGCCTGCTCTAGGAGGATTGCTGTGTGTAGGAGAAAGGAGGTGAGGCTGCCACCAAACCCCAGTGGGACTATTTGCTGGTGTTTAGCAGATACTAGAGTCAGAACTCTCTGTTCCTGCTTCAGCCACAGCAAAAGGGCTGCACAAAACCATAACCCAGCAGTATATCAGGTTCAAAGTGTTTTTTTCTGTCATCACCTGCATCTGTCTTAGGTTATCAGAAAACCACAGAAAATGACACCATAGGGGAAATATTCCAAGGTCAGCCCAGGATCAGGCTGAGTGACAGGTGATGATTGTTGTTTTATTGAGCTTTCTGTCTCCAGTGCTCAGTGATGTAGGGATGGTTCTATTCCTGGGAACCAGTGACTCCAGGACCCTTTAGTGTATGTGAACTTGTCTGGTTACCAAAATCAATTATCCAAAGCACTTCAGCATGGAAAAGAAGCTGCTGAGCTGAATACAGTAGGTGTGAGTGGAGTGAATAAGCTGAGGAGGGACTGGGTATTCACTTTTTTTTTTTCCAATATAGTAGAGGCCATCAAATAGAGTTTAAATGACTCAATACATAGAAAATCTCTCTGGTTGCTGACTGGAGCCAGTTGGAGGCTGGATGAGCATTCAGAACAACTTATTTCTACAATGGCACTGGTTTTAGACCCTAGGTCTTTGTAAGGCAGCTGCTGCTACTGGGTTTTCCTCACCAGGAAAGCAAATATCACTGCAAACTAGCTTCTGTCAGTGGGCAGAACATGGCAGAAGTTCTGCTGCTTGCCCACTGGAGGAAATGCTCTAGCACAGCCTAGAGACATTCCTGGCAGCTCAGAGATAGAAGCATCAACTGCAAGACAACATGAAACTGGTTTGGGGTTGTTTTTATCATGTTGATTTTTTGGTTGTGGTTTTATTTTTCCCTAAATTAGACAAGCATTTGCCCCCAAGTATTTTTAGCCCATGTATTTCAGAATCTGTCAGACCATTGATCAGCAATCTGTGCTGAAGTGATGGATCTATCTGATGTGTGGTTTCATTTAGCAGCTACAACACGCACAGCAATGTGGTGGAAAAAATGGAACTGCAACTCTGGGCAGCATCCTTTATTCAAAACAGATGTATTATTTGGTATATGTTTAACATTCTCCACATAATCCCAACTTGATCCTTAACCATCATGCATTAGAGTGTTGCTTTTAAAGAAGATGAAAATGGGCTGCTAAAATGCTGCCCATATAATCTGAATTATTTTAATCTCTGTTGTTAAAGCTTAGAGAGAAAATTCTCTTCTGAACAAAAGTTGAAGGCATTGTGTTTGATATATTGGTATGATTCCTGCAATATAAATACTTGGAAATTAAGTTAGTGATATGGTATGATTTCCTGTAATCTGTTTCCAGAATCAATATTTTATTGAATGAGCTTCTTATTTTAACTTCTCAATTACTGCCCCAGTGGCACAAGCTGTAATGTGTGCTTGATCACTCACTCTATTTTATTATTCTTTTTTTTCTTTCTTTCTTTTAAATCAGGCTTGACTATGTGGCAGCCTAGACAGGGCATGTTTTTGGAAGCATTGCACTTCATATTGTGGAGAGAGACTGAAAATAGCACTATCCTTGCCTAATGCAGAGGCTGCCATCTAAACATCCTGTAGTCATTTAGAAAATGGCTATGGAACATTACCCACATTTTATGGGCAGGAAGACTGAAGCCATGATTATTTCATTCTTGAAGGATGCTTAACTTTAAGCACCTAGTAGTAAGTTTACTTTTCTATATGGGGGGACCTTACTTTGACCTTCCAGTACCTGAAGGGGCTCCAAGAAGGTCTTTTCAAAAGGATTTGCAATGACAGGATGAGGAGTAATGGCTTTAAGCTGGGGAAGGATAGATTTAGGTTGAACATTAGAAAAAAATCTTTAATGTGAGGATGCTAGATCACTGGAATGGGCTGCCCAGGAGGTGGTGGACACCCCATCCCTGGCATCATCCAAGTTTAGGAACTTGGGAACCTTTTAGAGGATAGACATCCCAGTTGGCTGCAATAAAAAATGAGAATTCTTCAATGAACACTGGAAAAAGCAACTGGAAATACTCAGTGGTGTTGGTCCTGATGGTCTTGCACTTCATGGTTTGGGTTTTGTTTTTGTGTCCTATGAAAGAAACCTTGTTCTGAAAGCAGAATTGGATTTAATCACTTAAGCATTCTTGATTATAGAGGACAATTTTGTTTATGAAATAGATAATATATAAAAAGGCAACAAAAATATCCCCAAACTGTCTTTTTTTTAAAAAAAAATAAATTTCAAAGCTACTAATACCATTTTTCTTCTAGAAAAGCCTTGGATTTCTGTAGGCTCTTAGGACTGGAGATACTGAAATCCTTATTTAGTAATGCTAATAAATAGAATTAATAAATCAAATACTTATTAAGTAATTATTTACCAGATTTATACCAAATCATGATATTTTCTTCAGCAACATCAGCTTTGTAGTAATGCACAGCTTCTGGGCTGCACCCTTTTTCAGGAACACAGAAATTATTAGACATCATTAGTGTTTTTGTTTTTTTAGTTTCAGTTTGAACTGTAGTTTACAAGAGCTGATGCTGCTGAGGGCAGGCACATAGTGCTGTAGCATAAAGGAAACAGCCCCCCAAAAGATACCCCTGCAAGAAAAGGCAAAGGCCAGACCTGGAAAATGCTTTGGCAAGACTAAAAAAGTGTGGTGTTCTGGAGGAACAAGGAACTGGAGCAGAATAATATTGTATCAGCTCAGTATGCTTTTAATAAATAGTTGGAAAGAAAGTCTTCCTCAAGGAGTTTCTTTTCAGTTCATCTCATCTGGGGGGTAGAAGTTGTCAATTTTGTCCCACGAAGCTCCTGAGCAGGAGGTTTGTAACACTGGCTTAGGACACTGTGTTTTTTGTATTGGTAAAGAAAAAAAAAAATCAGATTTATACTCTCACTTCAAACAGAATTAAAGACACAGGCCCTGAACCAGAGCCCTCTGAAGTCACTGATACCTGTACACTGATTTCCATGAGCTTTAAAGCATGCTGGCTTTCTTTTTCTATCTTTGTTGTGTTTTTTGGTTGTTTGTTGTTTTAATTAATTGCCATTTGAGAACTCACAGCACACCCAGAATTGTGCAGCCTGTATGAGGGTGGCAGTGCAACACAAGAGTGTGGGGTAGAAAAGGCAGGATGCTGTATCCCTAACCTCCCTTTGCTGACTGGGAGCTGAGCTGGTTTCCCAGCTCTCCCTTGCCTGGCTGACCAGCAGCCTGGGTTCTCCTAGCACAGCATAATGCAGCCAGGCTCCAATCTACACAATAAAGGAACCAGCTAATCAATGACACTCTCATCTGTCCATATTTAAACATTTATGGGCTAGATGTTGACAGATGATCTCACCATCTAAACTCCCTTTGTAGCTGATGGAAGGACAGGGAAAAAGAAGAGGCAGAGGAGTCTAGATGCATTTTCAAACAAGCAAATATCTATGCATATATGCAAATTTAATGACCCACCAAGGTTATTTAAGGTGGTATCATGACAGAACTTAAGAGAACCAGATGCTCTTTCTTCTTTTCAAGAGAAGCCTCAGTCCACCCTCAACACATCTAAGTGATAGGATGGCTTTAAGATGAGGTTTAGATTCTATCTTAGGAGAAAGTTCTCCAGTATGAAGGTAGTGAGACTGGAATAGATTGTCCAGAGGGGCTGTGGGTGCCCCCACCTCAGAGGTGTTCAGCCCAGGTTGCATGAGGTCTTGAGCAACCTAGAGACAGGCATCCCTGCCCACAGCAGGGAGGTTGGATTAGATGATCCCTAAGGTCCCTAAGCCTAAGCCATTCTGTGAAGGCTGCAAAAACAGCTGTCCTGGCACATCTGGGATCACAAGGAGATTGAATCAAACCTGGAAGCCAGATACTTTCCAGTCTGAACCTTCTGTCATGGAAGCAGGCATCATAATGCAAAGCTGGCTGATGTGTTGCAAAGGCAAACCAGGATGGAAAATGCCTCTGGAGTCAGTTGCTGTTGTTCATGGAGCCCTCTCATGTTTCATTAAGGTAATCAGGGAGTTGTCAGTGTAAGACCATGAGACAGGCAGGCAGATTTGGAGGAGTTCTCAAATGCAGGCAGAAGTGAGTGTTATGTACTTAGGAGATCTGTGTTTGACTGATAACAGCCTAGGCCAATTTGTAGACCTACAGCATATCTACCCTGGAGTGAAGTGCCCTGACACTTCTTATTACAATCTCAATTGCTTTTGTAGGGGGAGCAAGCAGAGAAAGTGACTAGTGAGAGGAAAACCAAGCACAACCATCTGGCCCCTTCCCCCAGGATGCACAAGGAGGTTCTCCTGCTGATCCTCTGCTGAGCATCAAGAGGGTTTCTGCACCTCACATTTCACTGCGTGGTTCCTGGTGCCACACCAAGCTGTGGATGAAGGACTGTAATTCTTTCCTCAACACAGAAAAGATTTCACCAGTCCTGTTAACAAAGTTTAATTGGTGTAATTTAAAACTCAGCCAGGTAATGCTGAGTAAAACAACATTAGATGTTCTTTTTCTTTGCTTGTTTTTCTCCCCAGAAGCCCAACTAACTTCATGGGGAATACCATAGAAGCTGTTCATGAATAACCAATTCCAACAACAGGATTTGTGGCTGCCTCTCCTTGTGCTAACACTGCTGCAGCTGCTCTTCCAAAAGTTGGGCTTACATGCAACTTCACCCAGCAATTAAAACACACATTTTGAGCAGCTTGGTAATTCAACATGCAAAGTTTCCTGGGTGGGCTGCAAATCCCTAATTATATGTGTTTGCAAGTCATTCAAGTTTCTTCACCTTCTGGCATAATTGCTGTTCCTATTCTCCTTTCCACCTTCCAGTGTCTCAGCACAGGTCACATTTGAGAGAGTTGAGAGCCAGGTAGTGCTTCTGCAGAAAAAGAACAACTGAAAAGATTTCTGCAGTGTATTTATTCAGTGGCAGTGTCTTGTACAGAGATCAGTGATCTAATATAACTTGACAATTTACAAGAACATGAAACATCAGTCCAAAGTTGTCCTAAGATATGGAAGTGTTTATGCCAGACTTAGAAAGCACTGTGGAGTGAGAACATGCCAACTAGTGTGTCCATCTGAGTTATTTGCAGTCAGTGGAAGATAGAATTTTCATCCTTCCTTCCAGATAAACATCTGTACTGTTTATGAATGAGTGAAACTGTGAATTAGCCTGTTTATCAAGAACAGCCAAGGGCCAAATTCTTCCCCTTATTAGGCATGCAGCATTGCTTTAGAACTTAGAGGGAGCTTCTGGGTAGGGTATCCCTGTCAGACTGGTATCTTCTGAAAAGACTTGCAGCTCTTCCTATTTTGATACTGCAGTACTGATGAAAGGCAACAATAATCCTTGGGAGTGGCTGCCCAGGTATTCAGAAGTAGCCTAAATGTAAACTAGAAACCCTGCTAACAAGTTTTGACCACCAGCAGCATGGGCTGAATTAGAAAGATGAGTTTTAAGTTGAAATATCATCCATCTCAGACCATCTGTCTGGCTTTCCTATATACTTAAAACCAGTTTTTTACAGGTTATTCTTTTTTTTTTTTGTGATTTTTCTCATTTGTTATAGACAGATTTGACTCCTTTTCCCAGCTCCTGACACCTTGGTTTTCTGGAGGGCTGTGTTCTGGTCCAGCTGTGCCAGATCCCTGGAGGTGATGGGCTAAGGGGGATGAATTCTGCAGCCTTTGATCACTGATTTCCTCTCATACTAAATGAATCTGGGACAGATTGCAGATGGCTCTTGCTACCAGGATTCTCTAGTTTTGGTGCAACCATGTGTTTAAATATAAATTGATAGGCCACTTGGGCCTAATCTATCATTTGATTTTCTTGCTTTTCAAGGGGTACTGGGAAATTTAAATCTACTTTCTTAAGTCATCCTATAGAAGGATGCAATATAGAGGTAAGCTGACTAATGTGATAGCTGAGTGGCCATGTCTTGTTAGTGCAAAAAGGAAGTATCAATATCTGATCAATCTTTTATGGCCCATCAGGTCAAAAAAAAAAAAAAAAAGATTTATCTTCATTGATATCAATCTAACAATCACAGGAAGGTTAAGTGCTAAATTAGGCATGCACTTGGGATTTCTGTATCAAAAAAGCCTGAAACACTCATAATCCTTCTCCACACTACATAGTGTTGCCCTTTCAAAACCAGATGTAACTCCTGTGGCCATCTGATCCTGGTTTCCTTCTGAAGCCTCTCTATAACCACACCAGGCCACACAGATTTAGGTCTCCTCAAGTCAGTAGCAAGATTTCCATTGCCTTTAACAGAGGAGGAACAGCTAGTGCTAGTTGAAATACATAGAATTTTTTCAGCTGTGGAAGATGGAATAGGCCCTTGTTCACCATTTGAAATTCTGACCCATTTAGTTTAATCTTTTAACCAAGACTCTTTTTCTACAGCTGATGTCCAGATTACATTGGTTAAAATGTTCCAAATCTCAGTTGCTATTAAACTAAGTAGTACAGTGACCTTGCCTGTCATGAGAAGGCAAAGGAAATGTTGGTGTCAGGCTTCTCAGGCCTTCCTCTCACTATTAAATTAAATACCTTTTTCATAAAAGAAAGCTTGACCCAAAACCTGCTGAAATCAGTGGGAAGGTGGCCACTGATGGCTTTTAAATAAGGTTGACTGTTCTGAAGGCATTTCACTCACAGCCATTTCTTCATGATGGATACTTGCAGCTGGCACTAATAATAGCCATTAATGTTCTTTCTGATAAATGTCTCCTAATATGTTTAATACGTCCAGTCTTAACTTACATTTCAAGCAGTAAATATATTTATCTCTACTGGGAGTTATCAGATGAAAACTCATAAAAATGCTGTGGCTATTTAACCCCTCAAAACTAAGATCATTATGTAAGATGAAAATATCTGGATAGAATTTCCTTTTTTATATATTCTTTGATGGAAGGAAGTTTATAGTGGACCTTGAAAATGGTCTTTATTGGGTTCTCTGATAGGTATTGTCATTCTGGTTCTTTTTTTAGTATTGCTGCATATCATATTATCTGAAAAACAAAGTGCATCAGTAGAGTTTTGTACATATGCTAGTGATCAACATATTATACAATTAAAATTTTGCTTACAAGTAATTTTTCTGAATAGAGTTCTGCATTTTCCAGGGTCATTTCCCATCTTCCTCTTGAATATCTGCTTCTGACACTAGCAATATCCCAGTGATGACTGAGGGGCATGCTTCCAGCTCTGCCTCTCTCCATACATGGGGAAGAGGAGGTGGATCAATTCCTGGAATTAGTTCCAAGTCCTCCTCTCTGTAACCAGTCACCTTTTCCAAAACTGGCATCAGCTGTGAAATCAGAATTGACTTTCTATCCAAAAATCACTGAAGTTTTGAACTGATGGAGGGCTTTCATTTCTAAGAAGAAACACATTTTGAAAGCTGAGCTTTCTGAAGGCTGCATTAGTATTAGCAAACATTCTTTGCTGTTGCTGTGGGATACAGCACTTTAAATCAGCTATTTCACCATGGAATTTTCCTCCCCTTCCTCAGAGGCTGTGAACTGTTCAATCTAAGTCAAGCAGAGCATTGGCAATGCTTGCACTCTCCTTTGGCAGGTGAACAGCAAATGACTGTCAGCTGGGATTCTGTCCCAAAACAACTATCCCTATTGGAAACCTAAGCTAAAGCAAGGAGCACCACATCTGTATTCTTTCTTTGTCCTGCAGGCCTCCTGAAATGACAATAGGTAAATATAGAAACCTGTCAGGACCAGCATCTGGGGACCCTGCTACCCACACCTAAGTGGCATTTGCACCTAGCTGGCTTTTCCAAGGTACCCTGGGAGGGAAACCAGAGTGGAGAAGGCATGACACTGCTGCTGGGGTGAGGAAAAACATGCCCATGTCTGACAGTGTTGCCTATTTTAGTGTTGCCACATCTCACCCTTGAGCTCACCACACTAGGACTAGGAGTTTAGGCACTAGAGGTTGGTTTTCTAGAGACCAAAACCCTGTTTTTTGACCCACCCCTTGTTTGAAGATTATAGGAAAGTTGCTTCCCCATCTGGTATCAGTTTTTCTCTCCCCTCTTTCACTGGCTAGGCAAGTGATGCACACACAACATATTGTGAGAAGTCTGCACTGCAGTAGTTCTGTAACATCTCTTATTAATTTGCAGAAAATGATCTGCTTGGACAAGTCTGGACAGTGTGTGTTGCTCATGATGATACCTGTGCTCAGGCAGTGCTGTCACTGGTAGAGTGGGAAACTGTCATAGCCTGGATTGTGGCTTTCACAATAGGAAAGGGACTTCCAAAGAACCCAGTGAGTGTGAATATGCACAATTTGTCCACCTCATCCAGATAAATCAGAAGAAAAACCCCAACCTGTGGTGCTAATCTCTGTGTCAGTGAACTCTTGCCAAATGAGTCTAAGGGATGCTTTCTGTGGGGTGTGATTTGGTGTGAGGCCTTTGCAGCTCCAGAGAGAAGGCACTGCAAAAGTTCTACACCTCACCATCTGAAAAACTGGGAGCTGGAGAGATAAAAATATGAGACAACAGAACTTGTGTGTGTGAAGTATTGCATTGGGATCTGCCAGGCTGAGACTTGGCACTTGCAGAGATAATCACTGGAGCTGAGGCAGGGTTAAATGGTGAATTAATACCCACGATAGGTCACAGTCCTTTAGTCTTTCCTTCTGGGAGGAAGTAAATAAATGTGTCAGTTTAATCTAGCACATTAACCTTTCTCTTAATCCTACAATTTACTTACTAGGGGATTTGTATAATCTACCAGATAAATAAGGACAGTAATTATTCCTGCTACAGAGGGCTGTGAGAAATATTTGCAATGAAGCTTGGAGCTGGATTTCAAACTTTTGGTTCTCTTAGAAACACAAAACTCTGGCCAGGTTTCCTGGAAAATTCCATAGGCCCCAGTGCAGGTGGAAGCTCATTTTCTGTGTGTGTTTGCTTAGCCAAAGTGTGGATCCAGGCTTGTAGATCCTCGTGGTGCTGAATAAAGGAGGGAAAATCTCTAGGAATATCTTTGCAGGAACACACTGGAAGAACAGTCCAGTGCTTCATGAAGGTGCAGCTGCTGCATGAGCCCACCTAGAGGTCTCATGGTGGAGAAAAGTGGCACTTTTAGGCACTATTTTATTTTAAAATAGGATTTATTGCCTTCTCCACACATCCCTGGGTGCCTGTCTGTTGTACCAAAGCTGTTTCTTTAACTTCCCTTCCAGGGCAGCCACTCAAAAGTGACATGAATGGTCAGCAATGGAATAAGGACAACTAGGGAGACTAGAAGAAGTCCAACAGGACTGATGATTGCCTTGAACAGAAAGCCCTCTTCCTTTCAAAGCAGTGAGTGAAGCCATTCCTTCCCTGAAGAGAAAAAAACCCAACTTTTTTAGAGTTTAACACTGTGCCATTGGAGGGATCAGGGTGTGAGGAGCAGCCTTTACCTTCTGCTGAGCTCCTGTTTTGCTGGAAGGGCAAACTTCACACTTTCCTGAACACTGGGTAGCACAGGCATGGACCAGCACACACATTACTGCAAACACAGCCAAGATAGCAATGGAAAATACCTCCTGGAGAAGGGGTGGGGTTGTTTTTTGCTATTTCTCAGTGTTATTTGCTATTTCTCAGTGTTATTTGCTGTTTCTCAGTGTTTTAGGTATGAGACACAGAGGTTAGGTTTTACACATGGTCATTTTAGTCACTTTTTGTTGGTCTGATTTTGTTGACATAGATCCCCTAAATAAATACTCATGCACAAAGCTTGATTTAGGAACTCAAGGGGAGATCTGGACAATTCCCATTATTTATTCCAAGTGTCTACCCTGAACACATGCATGTGCAGGACTCCTGACCATACCCATCTGTTCAGATGCAGGGTGCCCATGCAGAGACTAGCTGGACTTTTGTCCCATGATACAGGTATTCTGCACTCAGGACACACTTGAGACAACATTAATGCCATCTCTTCAGCAGGATGGCCTTCCTAATGGGTAATTAACTGGGCTCCCAGCAGGGTCTGTCAGCTGTTTGCAACAGTCTTGTTTGCTTGACTAAGCAGCTATGATACAGAGCACTCAGATTCCTATCAGGTCTATAGGGTGGGGGACTTGGTTGTACTTAAGATGATTATGTATTAATTAAGATTTTTTTTTTTGTGCATAGCTCACAGAACCACAGAGTGTCAGGGGTTGGAAGGGACCTCTGGAAATCATTGAGTCCAACCCCCCTGCCAGAGCAGGGGCACTCAAGGTGAGCCACACAGGAACAGATCCAGGTGGGGTTGGAATGTCTCCAGAGCAGGAGACTCCACAGCCTCTCTGGGCAGCCCCTGCCAGGCTCTGCCACCCTCATTGTGATGAAATATGTGGCTATACCTGTATGGGCAGGACAATAAGTCAGTCAGCTTTGAGTTAGCTTTATAGAGACATGAAACTGAGCCCAGTGCAACTGGTTGGAATGAAATGGAAGAGATCTCAGTACAGAATGGAATCAAAAGGTTTAGGGTTAGGAATTCATTCACCATGCCTTGTAGGTGGGAATCTCCCAACCCTCCTCAGGTAATGGTGCTTTCAAATACTTCTGTAGCTAGTGGTAGACTCCCATACACAGTCTTCTACCTCTAGAAATCAAGTCATCAGCTTTTTGAATAATAACCCCTCAAGGTCTACACTATTTTTACTATTATTTAAAGATGTCAGTAGCTTCCTCATCATTTATGGCACCCTCCAGCCACTTTCTAATTACACATTCATACCCAAACCAATCCCAAACCCCACTGTGCTTTATGAAGCACAGAAGAAAGCAGTCTTTGGATGTGTGGGAAGACACCTGTGGCACTGCTGTAGTGCACCCATTGCTCATCTCCCTTTAATAACTTGGAGTTACTCAGCTAATCCATTTATGACTGTTATCAACAGTTATTTTCCCTTTTAAGTGGGCTAAGCAGAGGGCTGGGATGCTAGATGAATAAACCTTCCACCTCACCTCCTCCTACTGCCATGTCAGACTAGCTGCCTTTGGTTCATCCTGCCCCAGTTTCCTGACTGGTCTTTCTGGCTGGACCCTAGAGCAATCTCACTCTGTGAGCTTTGTGCCCAGTCCCATCTCTAATCCTTTTTTTTTTTTTTTTCATCTGGCTGGAAAATTTATGCAGGCAGCTCTGTTTCTAGGCTCCTTTTGTGCCATTCCTGCCTGTGCTTTCTGGATTGAGCACAGCTCAGCATCTCAGCTGCTCTGAGACCATCAGTGGACATGGGCACTGCCACTGGCACCCATGGGGTGAGGGCACTGCATGACCCTCAGGAGTTGGCTTGTCCCTTTGAGGGTCCTGCTGTGGCAGGAGGTGTTTTGGGGTGGGGGTACTTGTTTCTGTCTTTCAGGGAAGAGAGAAGAGTGTTTCTTGTGAATTGTGTCAGCAGACAATCACAGTTTGTGGAAAGGCCCAGCAGAAAAAAGGGCATCATTCAACATCTTCTCTGATTTATGGATTGCCTCTGAAGGAGCTTTGTAACAATAGTATTTGTTCCCATCATACCCATTAAATGCAGATGGCTGATTTATTTCCCTGATGTTCCCATCAGGATGCAGCTCCAAAGTGTGCTGTGGCAGAGGGATTACTGTACTTGCTGGGTGGTTGAAGTCACTTGCACTTTAGCCTCTTGCTGCCACCTGAGGCATATGATAATCACCCACCAATTCACAGCCTGTCATCTTGCATCACTTAGCTCTGTGTCCTACTTAAATGCAGCCTTGTCAAAAGTCACTTTGAATTATTAGCAGGAAGGCCACCCAGGAGACAAAGATCTTGCAAGCAAGGAGTACAGAGGAAGATGTGAATTGGGTGGAGCAGTGCTAACAATGTTCTGCACAGTTCATCTGCAGCCTGTGTGATGGGGTGGCAGGCTAAAGAGGGTAAGGACTGTGCATAATGTTAGTCCTAGCCAAGCAGAGGGGGAGCCTGGTGAAATTTTGGAGGTGTTTTGCCTTTCCTTGGCCAACCTCTGTAAAACTGGAGCTGCAAACACATCAGGCCTGTGGCTTGCTGCTTTGAAGAGAAGGTGAAAATGACTGGGTTTAATAATCTTCAACTCATTTCTTATTTACAGTTCAGGTGCCTTGATCTCCTCAGTGACCAGGCATCACTGAAATACAGGTGTGGGGTTAGGGTGGGGGCAAGGGCTGAATGAGTCTCCAGTCAGAAGTGCCCCAGGGCAGTGTGTGGTGACCCTATCTCTGCTGTGGCTGTGAAGGCACCCACAAAGGAGCAGGGAAATAGGTGTTTTGGGAAGATATTCTTATAAGTTGTCTTTATTGATGTGATAATATTAAGTCCAAACAGCAGGAGCTCAAGAGGTGTGTGGGGATGTGATGGAGAGCATCACAGGTGAAATAATGACCAAAAAAAGTGGAATTATGAAGCCAGAGGTGAAGAGTATAAAAAAACCCCAACATAATTTAAAATAAACCAGCTGCTACTGCATTTCCCTGAAGTACCTGATGGATGGGATATGCAAGTGAAAGTTCCATAATGTCTGGGCCAGGCAGACCTCAAATAAATGGTAATTAATACTTAACAGTAATCAAAAGAACACATTTGTGTCCATAACTGGAGCTTCCTTTGCAGACAGTTCATGTTTTCTTCAGTGCTGAATTTCTTCAGGTCTCCTGGGAGGTGTAACCTGGGCCTTGGAGTAAAAGGAGGTGAGAGGAGAAAAGTAAAAATCTCTTTTCCCATTTATGTTTCTATCTAGAGCAACTGAGCCCCCAGATCAGTAGGTGCTTGGGTCAGTATCATGTAACAATTAATTGGCTATAATT
>JANHGL010003491.1:0-13010 GCA_024611195.1 Ceyx melanurus | reverse complement strand
GGACCCCCAGGGCTCTTTCTCCAGAGCTGCTCTCTAATAGATCAGCCCCCAGCCTGTACTGATCCATGGGGTTGTTCCTCCCCAGATGGACTCTACACTTGCTCTTGTTACATTTTGATTTTGTAAATCATTATTCCTTTGCTTAGCATTTGCTACGGTAACAGTAAGGAGCTGTTACCAATTAATGGAATCTATCTTAAAAGGATCTTTTGTCTCGTGGCATCTCCCTTTTTTCAGCTGGTTTGGCAAAGGAGTGGTTTCCCTGATTTCATGCCACTGCTGTCCAAGTCCGGCCTTAATATCACAGGATATCACAGGTGGAAATCACATTAGGGATCTTTGCTAAACAGGCTCACAACTGGAATTAAGTAATGCTATTGAGTAAGCAAGTTCTTCCATTTTGACATATAAATCTAATTTCCCACCTGGATGCAAAAACCTACTCAGTATTTTCACCTGAGGATATAAAGAATAGGTTGAAACTCATTAAATTATCTTAGGCTGCTTTGATCAATTGCAGTAAATTCATTTGGGCCAACTTGCATTTTGTAAAAGGCCAGAGGAGAATATTTAGAATTAGAGTCCCCTCTTGCCAGAATATTCCATATTATTGTCTGGTGAAGAGAACAGAGAGGAACCCACAGCTCTCCAGCTGTGACAAGAAGGATGCTGTCATTCCTAAAGCATTTCCTGCATGACCTGGGCAAGGCACCATTTCCACACTTCAGTTCCCCATCAACTGGAGGTGTTTGGAGTGGGCAGTTGGATAATACCTGTTTTTCTAGGGCTCTCCAGAAGAATCTGGTCATTTTCTTTAACACCATTCCACAGCAGACTGACCTGGTACAAAACAGCCTGCCCCAGTTGTAGAAATAGGAAAGTGAGTTGGGGGAGGCTAGGAGGAGAACTCTTGGATTGTGATCTGATTTAGGTAAGAGTTGTGGGGGCTGTAGAAGAGCACTTCTCCTTTAAATCACTCAAACCACTTGCTCCAGGAACTAATTAAGACTCTGCTTGCCACTGAATGAGTGGAATGCACCTCACTCAGCTGAAAGCAGCAATATCATTTCTTAGAAAAGATGAACATTATCAAAATGTCTGGGAAATTTGGTACAGCAAGGAAAGCAGCAAAGATTCATGGAGGTTCAGTTTGGTGGCAAGGTCACTACATTGCTTAAGACAAGGCTTCTTACAAGCAGAGATTGTTTCCCTTCAGTGGCTTCACTGGGAGACACTCAGGGCCTGGCCTGAGACACCCCAGCTCAGGGGCAGAAAAAGGGACTCAGGCAGGCCCCTGAGATCTCCAATGGGCCTCACTTAGGACAGTATTTATAGGTCACTTTGGTCAGTTCTAGGCTGGTGCTCTGGCCATTCACCTCACCAGGCTGGGCTGGCTCTTCCCAATGGGCCTTCTTTGGCCCTGCCCAAGGAGTTGTGGATATAGTGGGAGGGTGCCCAGCAATTCCATCCCACTGACTCCATCTCTGGGTGGTGTGGGGAAACTGTTCAGCTGCAGGTGGATGCACAAGGTGATAATGTGCCAAGCACAAGGATCTACCAAACTTTCCCAGCCTCCTGAGCTTTCCCAGCCCCCTCCATTGCAAAACTAGGCCACAATGGCAGAGGTTTTGCAACGCAGCCCAGTGCAGGGCAGCTCAGGGAGTGGGGCAGGTCTGGACCACCACAGCAGTGCAGCAGGGACTTGTCTGTGCTCCTGCTCAATCACCTAAATGCAAGAGTAAGCCAAGAAGATAAAGGCTGAGGTTGCCCAAGCAGATGACAGCTCTGACAGCTGTTTCTCTCTCCTCCAGCCATTGCACTGCACCAGTCTTGGGGACTATCTGGCACCTGATCCCCAAACCATCAACTGAAATGCTGCTGCCAGATCATCTGTAATGGGTGTTTAGTAATTAACTCAGAAAGTTGCCCAGTTTGTTGGTTTTTTTTAACAGAAATGAGAAGCCTTGCTTTCTGGGACCAGTGCACATAAAGCAAAGTTTCATTTCTAAATTGTGTTTTCATTTTCATGCAGCCTACACTGTTTCTGAATGTGGTGTTTCATGGCTACCAAGTTATATGAATCCTCTTGACACCAACAGCTTAGAAGATGATGCTGAATGTGGTTTCTAGGATTAGAGAAGTAGGATACAAAGGTTCACTGGGTGAGTCAGGGCAAGAATTGCACTAGCTGGTTACAGTCAATCTTTGCATCACACCTGCAAAAGCACAAAGGGCTGAAATCTTTTGAGCAATGCTACTCAGTTCCTCTGCTCTCTAGCACTGCCTCAGCAAGTCCACCCAATATCTTTATCTGCACACACAAACTGCAGATATTAGGCAGCAGGGAGTTGAGAGGCATGGCAAATACATTTTTATTTTATAAAAAAATAGGAACTAAAAGCCAAAAGTGCTCACATATGAGACTTGCAGTTAAAAAGAAGCAGAGGTCCCCACGCTGTTGCCCAAATTATTCAGCAGAAAACTTTGCAGATTTCCTCCTTTTGTGGAGTTTTCAACTTTCCTTTATTTAAAATGGAATTCTTTCCTACAAATAATTAAATGTATGGACTTTGGTATTGCACAAAGTAATTAACTTGTGATTTTTTTTTTCCCTTTATCTTTTTTAAAGCCTTTGCCTTCCTCCCTCAATTATTTCTACTTAGTAAATAAAACCCTCAAGGCATCAATATTCAGTGAATATGGTTTTGTCTTCCATTTCTTATAGGCCTGCAATGAAAAAACCCCAACAGGCTAACTAAACCTTTAGGCTGGAATAAATTACCTGCCACAAAGAGACTCTACAAGATCCAGCTGACTGGTTATTTTAATGGTCTTACAGGACCACATAATTTTTTTAATTAGCATTTTTTAATTCAGCAAGATTACGCAGAAAGGAAATGCAGAAAATATACCTTTTTTTTTTGTGGTGACTTGTTTTGTTTTGGGTTTTTTTGAGGAGAGAGGTTTGATAGAAAAGAAAATCTACTGGGTAAAGATGGTCCTGCAGTCAGTGAGAGCTCTTCTACATCAACAAGACTGAATATCTAGCACTGAGGGCTAGTGGCTTTGAAACAAATGGAAAGTCAAGTCACTCCTGCTGCGAGCAAATGTTTTCCCTTTATTTGTCAAGTGTGAAGAACCAGTTGTTATTGCTGCTGCTGCTGCTACTTTTACAATAGACCACAGCATATTAATGGCCATATCATGGGTGGGATGCTGTGCATGCACAGGATTGATCCAAGCTGTGTGCAGGAGTTGTGTTCTTTCCCCTTCCTTCATTATTGTCTTTAAGACTGTCCTCTTGAGACTAAACCTCACTTTTTCAGAGGAGAAAAGAAATTACCATCTGTGTTCCAGAGAACCAAACAAGAATAGAGCTCTGTTCAGGATAAGAAGTGAAGTGTTATGGAAACAGATCAGAAGTGGGGCTTGTTTCATGGTACATAATCAAGAAGCTGTAGCCAGTTTTCTAATTGCATGAGCTCATGGTTTAGAATAACCTGAAGTTATTATATTATTATATTGTTTTATCTTCTCATTTAATCATTTTTCTAAAAGTTATTAAGCTCATTCTCAGAAACACAAACTCACAAAGTTCTTATGTAGAAATGTCCTAAGGAAAAGAAATAATTTTTGCCTTGTTGCTTTCTGTGAAGGATGCAGCTCTGATAGGAACATTTTACAGGGCATCTAATAGTCCACTTGAAGACTACTATGGTTAGTTTTTTTCTCTGTTCTCTGTAGATTTATCTGTTACAATCAACTCTCTATGACTCATTTTGGATCCTTTCCTCACTAGATTCCCATGTCTCTGTGAGGTCTTTTTTCCACGTGGCTTTTTCAACTTTGGTGATAATTCCAGCAGGGTCAGCAGTGCTGGAAGTTAGTAAGCTAAAACTGTGAAATATTAATTTCATTCTGCACCTTCCCTTTGGTGCCTCACTCTTGGTAGTGCTTAGCTTTTCAGATGATGCAGCAGAGAGGGAAGTGTGCAGCAAAGGGGGATTCAAGACTTGCAAAAATGGCATTGAAGTTAATGTCTTCAATGGCTGCATGACAAGATTGTAAATAATACTTGTGGGCACAGTGAAGAATCAAAATAAAATTATTAAGATTAGGTTTGCCTGGGTTTAGTTTGATTTAGCAATAGGTGGGAGCAGCACCACAGGGAGTGGCAGAGAGAAGCTGTTACCGGGTGACTTCAGGGAGGCAAACAGTAGACAAGTACTTGCCCAGGAGCCAGCAGAGGCTCAATCCATCTCTTTCCAAGTCTGAAGGCAATAAAGAGTGGGCTGTTGGGTGGTTTGAAGGCCCAGAAGGGCTGCAGAGCCCCAGATGTCTGCAGTTTCCTTACCCGGATGCGAGGCCCTGAGCGTTGGTGTTGCCCTGATGGTTTTGCTTTGATTTCAGGGGCTTGTTGGAAATGCCTTTGTCTGAGATTGCTGTCAGGAATGCTCCTGATTCTTTTCCCAGGTCACCTGCACCGTGGAGACCAGAGACAAGATCCACACGGCCCAGCTGAGGAATGCAATCCTGGAACGCTACCCCACAGCAGCCTGGACGGAGCGGTGATGGGCACAGCACAGGGGAAAAGGCCAAGGTCCTCTGACAAGTATTTCACACAGCTCTGATCTTCAGGCATTCAGAACGAATCTTTTCCAAAGCTGAGCAGCTAGTGAATAGTCTCAGGATATTTATTTCCTGTCCAAAATGTAGTGAATGTCCTTGGGAATCCAGTTAAACTCAAAATCTTAGCCTAGCTGAGGGAAACCTCTAGTCTGCTGCTGTTGGAATCCAAGAATTCACGATGAGCTGGCTGGCTTGATTTTGGCTAGTTTGTAGTATTCAGTGGTTCAGTAAATAAACAGGGGGAAGGCATTTTTCTTTACATCTGAATATAGACCTCTCAAAGGTCTTTTGATCCCCCTAGGTAAAGTAATGCAGCTCCTTCTGCTGGACTTTGCCATACTCCTAGTTTAGTAATTTTCCGTTTCCAAGCCAGAAGCAGCTCTCCACTTGCTGAATCTGCTTCAGGAGATGTATGCACATGTGTGGGTTTGAACACACTTCTGATCTTTGCTATCGTGTGAGGAACAAATACTCTAATAAAATGTGATTTAAACACAACCAGAAAAACCCCTTGGAAAAGAAAAGCCAAAAATGTTGGGGGTTTTTGTTAGTTCCTTTGTTTGTTTGTTTTCCAAGGGAAAATGATCCTGTTTTGAAAGTTCCAAAAGACTTTGCAGCAATAAAAGACTCAAAGTATTTTGAATCTAATTAGACCTCAGGTGCAGAACACACATGTAATTCTTCCCTTTGCTTCTGGAGACTCAGTATAAAAAGCAGCATCTCAAATGGCTTGTGTTTCTTTATCAAAAGGAGTCTCCACCCAGGTGAATTTTGCAATTATCATTTCACTGATCATCTTAGTCTGGTTAAAATAAACTCTATCCATCTCACCTGACAGATTAAGTACACTGTTAAGAGTGAAATATATTTAAAGCCCACATGTTAATAGCCAAAGGCAGTGCTGGGAAAAGAGGAAGCCTAAGCCTTAGGCACATGGCTAATGCAATTAACAAAGAACACATTGACCTGAATACCATTTTCATTGCTACAGGCAGAGACCAAGAAGGGAGCAGAGGTGGATGGCAAGAAATGTAAGAGAAGTTCAGGCCCAGTTCTGAGTGTGCATCAACAGTTGCCTTTCCACTTGGGCAAAATTCCATTTAAGGTCAGCTGCAGCAGAGCAAATATATGTCCATATATATGGCTAAATTTAACAAGGATTGACCCAAATTTTGAGTGTAGGTATGTTAATGAAATGTCCTAGTCCTGCTTCTAGCACATCAAGTTGATCATTAACTATGTCAAATAAATATTAAGTCTTTATCAGTGCCCTAGTAGAGCCACAGTGAGCATCCCCACAGGCTGCATCAGATGAAATCATTCCAGTTCTGGGTGAACTGCAGCTAGGTGGCCATGAAAGCCAGCTTTGCCAATTGCTTTTTTGAGGAGAGAGTTGCTGCCAGTCCATGGTGATGCTCCTTTGTTGTCATATTACATTTGAGCTTCCTTTTGTAGCCCTCCCCTGCTGTTAGCAATGGGCTTGATAAGACTCCTTTCCTGCTTCTGTGCTGGGAAACTTGTCATTAAAGCACAAGCAGGAAGTCACAGGGGGAAGAGGAGATGCCCTAGGGCCAGTGAAAGCTTTGTCTCTTGTCCAGCTGCAGGCTAGGAGAGGCAGCAGCCAGAGAGGCAAAGCAACCTCAGCAGAGGGTCCCTGTGGCTCCAAAGAATGAGCTGCATACCCAACATCATGCAGATTTCAGCTCTATTGTATCTGCTCCTCACAGCTATCCAGCTTTATCTGCAACTTGTGCCTGCAGGCTGGGGTGAAGAAGGCAGCATTCTGACTCTTTACAGTATTGTTTTTTTCTGGGAAATGTTTTTTTCCTTCTTATTGTGGCTCATGAAGGAGCAGGAGTAGAGAAGAGACTCTCAGGAACAATTAACAGTCTATTTTTTGGAAGGACCATGTTTGGACATGGATTTAAAGTTACTGATGCCCCATTGGTTGGTTAGTTTGCCTTCTTGCCATCCAAAATTAACAATTTGGTTTTTTCATCAGTGAGAACTGCATTGAACAAGTCTTCACTAAACTGGGGAAGAGGGGTAGGAGATAGAGAGACTGACAACCAGGAAACTCAAAATCACTCTATGATTTTGAAAACATCTTTTGGGAAAAATAAAAAAAGGAAAAAAATATTAAAAAGGAAAGTGATATCTAGAAGATACTTAAAATATCAAAAAATATATATGCAGTTTGGTTTTATTTTTTATTGTAAGTATAAACTGCAAATCATTCTTCAGTGGCAAACTGTGTGAATATGATGACAGCAGAGTTGATTTCCATTCTGTGTTGCTTTTATGCAAGTCCATTGGCTTCAAAGGTAGGAAGGGGAAAAAAAACCCAACAAACATTTAAATGAAGGTATGCAATTGGAAAGAATAATGAATTACCAGTGCTGCTGAGCCTTTTGCATTAGGAAGTATAATAGAACTGTGGTATTTCCAAGATCTACTTGTGTTTTGCAATGAAGACCAGCCCTACAGCTCAGCAGAGGGGCTGGGTGAGCAGCTCTCCTTTCTGCCTTGGACATGGTCTGCAAGCCTGGGCTATGTGGAGAGGTGTCCTGAGGGTTAGTGAAACCCATGAGATCTCAGAGATGCTCATCACAAATGTCATGAACTCACTTAAATCAATTGTTAAACTTCAGGGTGCAGCAGAGCAGCCAATAACTGCATGTTCTTGTCTCCAGGGGAAGTTTTGACCCAGGTAATTCTAAAGCTAAGCTGCTTATCTGTAGGAGTTCTCTGTCTCCAGGCTTTGTCAGGGACACAGCACAACTTCTTCCAAGGGCAGATGCAAAGGAGATGTCTAATTGAAACAAAACATCTGCCTGCATTGATTGATTCCTTAATTTCTTCAGTCAGGTCCTGTTAATTCTGGATTGATAGCTAAAACTCTGCCAGTGCATGTTTACACAGCAGCAGGAAAAGTCCACCTGTGTCCTCACACCTTGCCACCTAGCCTTACTGCTTTGGGAAGCTTGAGGAACATATGTTCCTCCTTCCCATCCCAGAAGGGAGTGGTTGTGTTTGACACTCTACCACCAGTTTGTTAGACCCAGAACTGGGGCAATTGGCAAATGGAACTGCAAGACTCCAGGGCTGGGCTGCCAGTCAGTTTTTTGATGGCCTCAGTTCTCCTGGCACCTGCTTTGCTGTCTGTTTCACTGCTGCAGTCTGGTGTGTAGAGGATATTGAGGCTGAGTTTCCTTCTGTTAACAAAGCTCTGCTTTCATGTGCTCTGAACTTTCTGCTGTATCCCAGTGTGGGGAGAACCTCACTGAATAAGGGTGCCCTCCTGAGCTGGTGAACCTCCCATTGTTCAAAAGCACTTGATTGATTTCAAATAAAGCTGCAGCAAAAACCAGTGGCTGTGGTGGGGGTAACATTCTCACAAACATGGAAGAAGTAACTGGAAAATTCTCAGATGTAACAGCAGAGTCCCTGCACCCTGCCTGTCTCTGAAGAAAGGTAGAGCTGAACCAGCCACACCTGAGTGCATCCACCCAGAGGGGATCAAGAGCTGGCCCTACCCAAGGCAGGGGAGGTGATGTTGCTGAGGGGGTTCAGCTGAGCTGCTGGTGTTGGCTGGAAGCTCTTCCCAGGTAGGTGCTCTTTTTCTCTTGGCTGATTTGGCTCTTAACTGTGAACTTTGTAATCTGTCATACTACTGAAGTGTGCTGGGAAGGTTTGTGTGCAGCTTCTCCTGTGATAAGGAATCCAGAGTGTCCTTAGAAGGGGATTTTAACTCATGTGCTTTCACAATGTGGTAAATTGGTTTCCCTGTCTGTTCCCTGAATGGTTTGGGCTGGAAGGGACCTCCAAAGGGCATCTAGTGCAGCCCCCCTGCAGGGAGCAGGGACACCCTCAACCAGACCAGAGTCCAACCTCAAGCATTTAGGTTTTTCTTGGAGAGAACAGTGGTGAAGATAAGGCAGACAGCTGCTACAATGCTACTCCCTGGGCTTGTCTTTGCTCCTCTCCCCTTTCCCAGTTGTGCACATGATCTGCTTACTCTTGGAGCTGCAGGGGCCTTGTAATGTCCAGTGTCCAGGCTGTGGATGGGGGATATTGCCTCCCCTCCTCATAACAGCAGCACTCAAGGAGCTGCTGAGGTGGTTCTTGTCTCTCTTGTTCTCAACAAACCATGCCAGATATGCACACGGGCACCAGGCTGGAAACACTGCTGCTGACAAGAGAACTGAAGGTGTAGGATGTTGGCCATGTGCCCAAAGTTTTCATTAAGTCCTTAGTGGAGTAATTAAAAAAAAACTCTATTGATCTATTTTGTAAGGGGAGCTCACCTGCTGGGAGCCAGGGAATAAAAACACACAAGCTTGTCATTAACAAGCAAAGTATTTTTTTAAACTGTTTAACCTTGTAAATAGCCAAGTGAGACTGACAGCCTCATTAATGAAAACAGTACTGTAATCAACAACTGAGAATTGATGTTCCCCTCTTTTTACTTAATTGTGAGGTGTAGCTATAGGAGGAACCTGTAATTCAGCATCTCTCATTCAAGGAAACATTAGGTGTGTGTTTCTGAGAGAGGTTTTTCCATCATTGCCTTACAAAAATGGGAGTTTCTGAGCCTTTGTGATTTGTATGGAGTTGTTTCTGATCACCAGTGCAGGTCAAAGAAATAGTGCTTCCTTTTGGATATGCCTAGGAAAAAAAAATTAATAAAAGGCACTGGTTTTTGTTTGGTTTGGCAGTGAAAGAATTTCTGTGCTGGTGTCCCTGTTGGAATAGCCTGGAGAAATGCTCAGTGTATCTCTTTATGGCCTTAGTGAGTTGCTGACCTGGATTCAGGCTTCTATTAACTAGTAATTTTCTGAATATTATGGCATGTTTGTCTTCCTGGGGTGTTGTGGACGCTGTAAACAAATTATTTAGAAATGCTATCTCAACATTGAGTCTTGTCACTCTGCTGCTTTCCCTCCAGGCTGTTTTACATGGAATCTAGTCAGCTGTGTTCATCTTGTGCTTCTCAAAAATGCTGGCAGGCAGAGGAATGCAAGGTAGCTGCATTTCTCAAACAAAACAAACACCCAAACCACAAACCAAACCCCAGAGAGGCTTCCAAATCATCTTCTGATGCTGGTGTCTGGCTAAAACTTGTTCTAACTGGACATTTATTTTGAACTAAGGCAGTTATAAAGGAAATATTTCTTCTTCTTCTATGGCTTCCTTGGGTTGCTGAGGAAGCTTTTAGCATTGCCTGTCTCAAGGAAAGCTCTTCTGAGCATTTCATTTGAGTCTAAGAGGGAGCAGTTGAGCTCTCAGGGCTGTGATTTCTCTGCTCCAGCCAGGCAGCTGATCTGTGTGTTCCAGGAGTGAGCACTGATGTGGTGGCAGAGGGATGCCCATGTGCTTGCTACACACACTTAATTCCAGGAGAAATTGAAAAGAAAACCAACTTCTTCATTTTTTTTTTTTCTTTTAAATCTTTATTCCAGTGTCCCAGGCTAAGAGAAAAGATTACACAGCAGAACTCAGCTCGGGCTCTTGACATTCTCTTGGGTTTCTAGCTACTGAACACCAGTTTCTACTTCTCTAAAAGATGTTTTATCACTTGTTGTCATTTCAAACCAAGCCAACCCACCCTTTGAAACCCTTTGGTTCTCCATGCTCTTAGCACCCACTGAAAAGCAGAAAGGTTTTGTGCCTGTGCTTAAGACACCTCCACTGCAACTGTTACAGCCTCCAGGAGCTGCACAAGGCCTAAGCTTATTTATTAGCACCTCACAGAGCTCTTCATGAGAGGAAGAACAACCTTTTTGTCCTTTTTTCCAGAGCAGCATCACCACAGGTGGCATGGTAAACCTCTCCCCACACCAGAGTTAGTATTTTAAATAGTTAGTACTTGAAAAAGTGTTAAAACAAGACTGGCTACACTCTTGTTCAAGTCAAAGGTACAAGACAATGTGCTAAAGGTTCACTACAGGTACAGGAATTCCTCTGAGGGGTTCTTCAGGTGGTCTCTCCACCACACATTCCAGGACATCAGCACCTGTTCCCCCACAACATTTAATTTCATTCACAGACACAAACTTTTTGGAATGTTAATGGATTGTCATTTTTCTCTTGGGTAATAAATTAATATTCCAAGAAGCTAGCTGCAGGTTTCCTACTTCATGCTATCCTAAAACACTAACATCTTCATTCAGAAAGTGAGGTGATGCTGCATGGCAGTTAAGGCACACATATTAAACCAAGTTCAAGTGCTTTATGTATCCAGGCTCATCACTGCACCTCAACTGAGTCTTGGTCCTTTCATGATGCCTGCAGCACTACAGTGGTCTGGCTTTTGTGGAAGAAAAACATGTGAGAAAACAAAGCAGGCTCAAACAACACCAAAACAGTCAAGTGTCCTGTAGAGGAGCCAGAGGTAAATTAAATCCTCCAACAAAACAGGTGCCAGTTGCTTCATGACTGGAAATAACTCTCCCTGTTGCAGGAGAGAATTCCTCTCCATGAAAAGGTAATTTATCAGCTGCCAAGGAGTAGCTTCTGGTGTAATAAATGGGATCCAACTTTGACAGTGCCAAGACTGAAGGGCTGGATTTCTCCTGAACTCTCCAGAGGGCTTTGGGAATGACAACCTCCTTGTTTACTAAGAGGAGTGTTACTTGGGTAGAGGGCACTGCATCACTTAGCAGGAATGCAATTAGCTAATGATGGCACCTAGGTGTGTGAGTGAGGATGCTTTCTGAACAAGGAGGGTGAAGACTGGGAGAGGAGACTTCTGTTCCTAGTAGTGTTTCTTGGCTGAGGGCTTGTAGGACACCAGGAGCCCAAAGGAAGCATATCCAAACAGAAGGGTCTGAATGAACCAGTGGAACTGGACTGCTGGGTCAGTGATTCCTTTAGATCTGCAACAGGAACAAAAAGCACAAAAGAGTCAAAAACACCTCATGGCCTTGCAGCCTGCACTGTGATACCTGAATTTCTGGCTAGAAAAATACAGGTGCAGGGGGCTGAAGACACCTGATTTTTGAAGCAAGAGGCTTCCAAATGATGGGCAGCAGTCTGTTACTCTTCCAAATTAATCAAATGAACAGCAGGATGATGTGTTTGGACAGCAGAGCTTTCCAAATGCTTTGTTACCCTAACAGAGATCTTAGTTGGCCTTATTTTTTCCAGTCAGATTTGTTTTATCCTGCAGATCTGGAAGAGCCCAGTTGCATTCTCACCACTGAAGCAGGTGAGGGGCCATCTCTACCTTCTGGTGAGGCAAGATCTGATGAGCTTGTAACACTTGAAGTTATCAGATGATTTCTACACTACCTGTTGTTCCCTGTGCTTCCTAAAGCCCCTTGTTGCCCAACAAACAGTGAGTGGAGAGGCAGGCAGGCTCTGGCAAACCCAGTCCTGCCACCCTGTGCAACAGCAGCCACTGGCACAATGTGCAGTAACCTCTTGGGGACAAATTTCTCAGTATCTCTGAATTAATCTTGACAACTACCAACATCAGGCTGGAGCTTATGTCCTTCAGGGAATCTGTGTTGGGGTGAGGGGAGGAAAAACTTACTGGCATAACTTCACACTGTAGAAGGCTTCTACTACATGAATCAGCCAGGAGACCCAGAACCTAATGAAAACCAAAAACAAGCATATTTTGTTGAAAATGAGGGAGAAGACTGTTGTATCCAAGAGGAATTATGCAAAGCATGTGAATCAGGAAGCACAGAAGTGATATCTCATTTTAACCTGTTTAGGAAACCCCACTTGTGTTAAAAGAAACTAAACTCCACTGAGAAAGTTTAGCAAGGGAAAAGGTCCAGGAAATCTGTACAAGTTCAATACCCACTGTGTGTTTCCAAAACTTTCAGCACTTAGATGTCACAGTTACAAAGGACATTTAGTTTGGAGCAATTCAATACCTTGCTAAAGCAAAAGATGCAAAAGAAGGTGGTTTATCTTCCACAAGATGCACAGGAAAATAAGCAAGAAAGTCTTGCTGGCTTCTTGGCTTTACAGGGAAGAGATCTCTTTACAAGGAAGGCTTTTCCAGCTTTTTTTGCTAATTAAAATAACAAAACCTAAGTTTTGGAACCTAGCAAAACTCAGCACTTTGCAGTTTCTTCAGCAGGTTACTTCCCACGTGGACAGGATCAAGAAAGTTAGTAGCAGGGTAGAAAATATTCTTTAAATGAAGAACAAAACACCCAATCTCCTAAAGCCAGGACTGCCTGACTGACAAAAGAAGGAGGTGTTTCAAATCCAGGTTTTCTTATGGACCAGTAACTGTCTCCAAAAGTAGGATCTTGATTCCCCCCTCCCCCCCCCACCCGCCCCCCCACCCCCCCCCCTCCCCACCCCCCCCCCCCCCCCCCCCACCCACCACCACTCCCCCCACACTCCCCCACCCGCCC
>JANHGL010003490.1:0-20541 GCA_024611195.1 Ceyx melanurus | reverse complement strand
ACTGGGGTGCCCAAAACTGGACACAGTACTCGAGGTGGGGTCTCACCAGTGCAGAGTAGAGGGGGAGGAGAACCTCTTTTGACCTGCTGGCTACACTTCTTCTAATGCATCCTAGGATGCCATTGGCTTTCTTGGCCGCAAGGGCGCATTGTTGGCTCATGGTCATCCCCCTGTCCACCAGGACCCCCAGGTCTCTTTTTCCAGAGCTGCTCTCCAGTAGATCAGCCCCCAGCCTGTACTGATCCATGGGGTTTTTCTTCCCCAGATGAAGGACTCGACTCTACACTTGCTCTTGTTAAATTGCATTCAATTTCTCCCTGCCCAGCTCTCCAGTCTGTCCAGGCCTCTCTGGAAGGCTGCACAGCCTGCTGCTCTGTCAGCCACTCCTCCCACTTTGGTGGGAGCAACTCAACATGTGTAATGATGTGAAAGGATCCATTGGTGTTCTGGGAAGGCTTGCAGTAGGGGATGATACATTTTCAGTTAACACTGGTAATGAAATGGGGGGAGGGAAAAGCCTATTGTGTCCCAAATAGGGATCACAGAATGCTAGGAGTTGGAAGGTATCCCCAGAGATCACTGAGTCCAACCCCCCTGCCAAGGCAGGAACACCCAGGGCAGGCTACACAGGAACAGATCCAGGAGGGTCTTTAAAGTCTCCAGAGAACAAGACTCCACAACCTCTCTGGGCACCCTGGTCCAGGCTCTGTCACCCTCACTGTGAAGTTTTTCCTCATGTTGAGGTGGAACTTCCCATGTTTCATCTTGTGACTCTTACCTCTCATCCTATCACAAAAGTGCCACTGAAAAGAGATTGGCCCCTTCTAATCGCACCCACCCTTAAACACTGTGTTAAGATAGCTTGTGCTTCAGGCTTTGCTAGACAACTTATTTTCTCTGATTAGGGAAACACGTCCTTGCACCCTGAGTTGGCACAGGGTGGTAGTTGGATGTTATATATTAGATCAAAAATGTCTAACAAATACCAGACTGTTCAGTTCTGGTACTTCAGGTAAGCTGAGATCTGGGAATTAAAATCACTCCTATTTGTCTCTTTAGCAAGCTTTTTCCTTTATTTCCTTTGGAAGAAAGCTTAATTGCAGAAAAGCAATGTGAACATTCTGCATTTTTACAGTTGATCACTTTTGGGAGATGCTTTTCTTTGTTTTGTAAACTGCTCATTTTACAATAGCTGTAAAATGTATTCCTCTGTGCAGCATTATTTCAGGGAAGCTTTTATGCTTCTGATGCAATCTTCAAAACAGTTCCTAATTTGACTCCAGGACAGATCAAAAAATCACCATTAAGCTTATATAATGCTTAGTGATAAGAAATTATCTGTGCTGTAGTTTACAGAAAAAAAGAGGCTGGTATTTAAACATTATTATCCATGTGGGGGGTTTAATTCTCAAAATGTCTCTTCTTACTGTATTGGGAAGGAGAATAGAGAAGAGAATGGCTGTGAAACACCATCAGTAGCATCTACTACTGTTACTAATTAGTGTCTATAGTCATATCTTAATGTAGAATAACTTAATGAATAACATCTCGATGAACATGTGAGAACTATTGGTATTTAGAAAATTGCATTTCAGTAGACTAGACTTCTGCTTAGTAGCTCTTAATGCTTCATAATAATAATTTTCCTGCTCTGTCATTTTTGAAGAATTTTTCAGTAAGTAGTTTAACACCTGTAATAATTCAGGGTCTATTTTTAATATCATTTTTAGGTCTCTACATGTTAATCTTTAGTGTAAAAAAAGGAGGGGAATTAGGAAAGAATACAGTTAACTTTTGGCAGTACTTTTCGGATATTGTTTTAGATATGACTAGCACTGAAGTTTCTTTATTGCTTCTGAGACTTTTTTTCTTTGAGTCTGGAAAATACTCTGTTAAGTAGGTGTGACATGCTTGTAGCAAGAGGGTCATAACTATATAATAAGTAAAATGTTTGCTTATTGCTGTGCTTTCCTCTGATTGAATCTCCAGTGTACATTACTGATTTTTGGAACCAACTTAATGTAATATTTATTTGAAACAGCAGGAATATTATTTGCATTCTTTGATGGCACATGTTTCTTAACAAAATGTTTTCCCCAATTATAAAGAAAGTACAGCTTTCACTTCTTACCGAAAGAGGAATGGGAGAAGCAGTGCAGGAGTTTGTGGACAAAGAGGAAAAAGATGCCATAGAAGAGCTGGTGAAATTTCAACTAGAAAAAACACAGAGATTTCTTAAGGAGCGTCGCACCGATGCAGAGGAAGAAAAAATAGATGAGGAGGTAACATTCTGTTCATGTTAATTCTTCAGGAGAGGTCAAGTCAGGTAGCAGAAAAAAGAACATGCAAGCCTGGCTTAATAGATCTGCCTGTGTGTGGAACACGTGCAACATTCACTTCTAGCTGTTTTCTTGAATTAATAAATATGGTGATAAAGTTTCAAATACATAGTTTAAAAGCTTGTGTTGAAAATGAGGTTTAGCTCTGCTCACAATGATTCTCACTTTTATTTGCACTCACATGCACAGAAAAGATCTATCACAGTGTGTAGAATAAAAGTAATATATGTAGATCTGTATGCATATATATATCTACTGTGGGAAAGATGGCAGATCAAATCTCTTTAGTTTTTCATTTTTGCTTAGGGAAGAGTACAAGAACAGGACAAGCATAAAGGAAACATCCTTCAGGTGCTCTCTGACAGCTTGGTTTATGTGTAACAAGTGACAACCTGATTTATGTGCATCTAGTAACACTTGACTTCTCTGCCAAATTGTTGAGCCCATGTATTCAGTTGCAATATTTATAGTATGACAGGTTGTTCTGCAGCTTTACTGTGCATGGTGTAAAGAATAATTTGGTGGGGGCAGGAAGGTTGCATCTGCTGGTTTTCTTGCTGATTGCTTCAGTTCATGTGGAGTTGAAAGTGACCATAAACAAGTCAGTGCCTGTGGGCTTTCTACACCACTTTGGGTGAGGTTTTTTATTTGTCTTTTTGGACTGTCAAACTCTTCACTTCTCACTTGTATGTTTTTCCATACTTGACAAGTTGATCTTTCTTAGTTGTACATGTATTGAAACATTTGTCTCTTCTCAGTATTGTTATTTTCCGCCCTGCTTCTTCACCTCTACCCTTTCTTTTCCAGGTATTCATGTTTCAGTGTTGTTTGTTCTTAAATTATGTATACTGTTCTTCTCTTGAACACAGTATCTCCTACTTTTAATCATGTCCAGATCTATTTTTCTCCCCAGTGATGTAGCTCTAGTTATTAATAGAATATGAAATCTTTAAACTGTAGGACAGCATAAAAAGGCTCTAAACAAATTGATCATTTTTTGTTGTTCTCTTCTTCACCTCTCATATGAGCTTGACTTAATTCAGTGATCAAGACTTGTTGCCTACTGTGATTTGATTATTATATGAAATGAACTGTTACTTAGATGGGAACTTTTCTTATTCAGGTGCGAAAATTCAGGGAGAGTAGAAAAAAGAATACTGAAGAAGAGGATGAGGAAGTTCGTGAGGTAACTCCTTTGAATTTTGAACATAGGCTGAAGAATGGAATGGTGACCTCTGCATATGAATGAGGTCAATTAGCAATACTTCAACATTTTTCTGCACAAAATATGCCTGTCTGCCTAGGGAAGATTAGTAAGCCCTTTAAAAATCTTCCTTAGTATAATATGTGCCTAAACTACTGCTTGATTTGGCTTTTGAGATCTCTTGTGCAAATGTGTGAGCCTAAGTGTTCAGTTGTTCTTTGAACTGATGTTAGACCAGATAGGTGACCTTCAGAGATCTGTCAGCTTAAGCTATTTGTGATCCCATCACCCGTGGACATGTGGATGGGCTGTATTAAGTGATATTACTGGAATAATTGGATATTATTGGTAAACATGTAGGTACTGTTGCCCTCATCAGCAGTCCCTGGGTCTTAGAGCCTTAGATCTCCCAAAGGTTCATATCTGGATTGCGTATATCTTTCCAAAGAGAATAATCAACTACTGACAGTATTGGTGCTCCCTTGCCTTTGAAAGCTATGTGGGACTGGAATTAAATTCTGAGAAAAAGGACAGCTGGGGTGAGTCAGTTTTTCCTTCACCAATGAAGATTAGTCGAAGTCAATGAAGCCACGGAGGGTGCTTCCTCAGAGCAGATATGCATACCTGCCATAGGATGGCCTGAATTGTTCACCAAGCTCCTTTGGCAATGTATCACATTAATTAGCTCAATTTTGTTATCAGAGCTTAGCTACCTACTTTATATGTACACATCTAAATTAAAGACTGAATACTGTCCCTGCTTTTTGACAGACTTCCTTGCTTTCCATAAGGCTGTGGATTTAGGTCTTCTAAGCCTCAGTGGTTTAAAATTACAGATCACAACTAGGATTTAGCAATAGTGCATTTCATCATTCAAGATTTTTTTTCCTATAGCACTTAATGTCCTGTTTCAGGCGATGACCAGGGCTAGAGCCCACAGATCTGAGGATACAGTTCTTGTCACAGCTTCCAGTGATGAAGAGCTCATGGATACAGTGATGAAAGGCACTGGTGATTCAGATGATAACCTTCCTGCAACACTGACTCAACGAAGGGGTCGAGGAAGAGGTAGAGCAAGAGGTGCAAGAGGCCAGAATTCAACAGCAAGAGCTTCATCTCGAAGGGGAAGAGGTAAGAATAACTTCATATTCTTTATACTGCAGTTACTGATTTCTTTAAAATTTGTTGCTTAAGGACTCCTCCTGGAAAAAAAATTATTCACAAGTATTTTTTGTATCATATTACATACAGTTCAAGGCTTGTTATGATTTTTTCACAGGATGATTAAAAGAGAAATATCTTGCTTCCCAGCTATGAAAACACACTAGACTTAGTCTTAAAAGAAGTGTTATTTGGAAGGTCTGTGCAGTGAAGGTGTGGATAAACCTTTGATACTGCTAAAGATAATGCATTTTCTATCCTAAACCAATTTCCAAGAAACTCCACTGTTTCTAGTGCCTCAGAAAATGAGGAGTGTTTTCTGAGGAAAATTAATTAATAGTTCTTCGGCTAAGCATGATTATGCATTTTACAGTCTAAAATGCATTGGTGGTACTTCCATTAGATATTAATATATACATAGAAAAGATGGGGTCTTTCAGTAATATAGTCCTTTGGATTGTCTCAGTAATATGCCCAGAGATCTAAGAGCAGGATGAGTTGAAATAAAGGCAGTCATCTTAGGACTGATGTGGTTAGTGCCTTTAAATGAATACTATGACCATGTGCTCCCAAGCTGTTGTGATCCCATCAGAGCAGGGGCCTCTTTGTCAAGAGGAGCTTTTGTCTGTGGAGCTTTGAACACTTGACCAGAGCAGTTCTCACACATGTAAGAAGGGCTTTGATTCGAGGAAGAAAGTGAAGGAGTAAAGAGAATTTTAGAGTTTTAAGTGACTTCCTACTCAGTCCTGGTAGACTGAAGTGAGGGGGGAAACAAAACCACTGACAAGATTTACATTTTTTTTTTCTTATCCCTACAGGAAGCACTAGCCAAGAGTCAGCTACTAGCAGCAGAACCTATAGGCCTGTATCTGTGCCTGCCAAGAATATGTCTATCATGGATGGTAGGCCTTTGATCTGTCCCTTACTCTAATCTGCTCTCTCAAATTATATCAGTGGTGTTTGTTTAATGATGAAGTGCCTTAATTGCCTTTATGTCTATTAGACAAATTCATCTATGAGAGATTTTAGTTCTAACAAAATAGAGTAATTTAACAGTGATGAGAGAAATAAAAATGAGGTGGAGAAGAATGGTGATTTCCTGCTGTCACGGGGTAAAAAGAAATGTGTCAGGAGCTTCTGAGTAGAACTAGAAATAGGGAACATCTTCTTGTATGCAGTTCCTTAAGGAATAAGTGACTTAATAGCATCTGTTTTATGTCAAATATTCCTCAATGGATAAAAAGTTTAAACTTCACTCATGTGTACAAGTTAGTGAGCTTTATTGCAAATCCATTTAGTCTTATATTTTAGCAAGTTTTAGAAATGCCATTTTTTACTAGGGAAGAGAAACTCTTTTAAGCCACATATGTGAGAGTAGCTCTTCCTTGCTACAGAGGACAGGACCCTAGGAAGCAGCATAGGTAATCTGAGTATCAAGAAAAAAAATACTGCTCACAAATCTAGATGTGAATCCCCCATGAAATACCCAAAGGTAGAGCAAGTTTTAAAGTAATCTGCAAATTACTTGAGTTTGAAATTGGTCAGCATAGGAGCTAAAATACTCAGGAGGGATAATTTTTAGCAGCAGTGTTGGTGTCTAAACTGTTAGATATACAGGAGTATCAATTATAGTATTGATGTAATATATCAATAATATTTTTGTCTTCCTGTTAACCAAAGTTATTGAAGTCTTTTTGAACAGACAAGGCTGAAAACCAGCCCTGATGCTGAACAGAGGGTTAGATCCCTGGGTTGGCAGGCTCTAGGAGAGGCTTTATTTGTGTTTCAGTTTGGGTTTTTGCTCGTTTGTTTTACAGGGTATTTTTCAGAGGAAAGGCATGCTAAGCAGGTCTTAGACAAAAAGAATGATAAAATGTTGTTTGCATTTTAATGTGGGAGCATTCAAAAAAGACTTCATTTATTTTATTCTAGCCTTTAGGTCTTTGAAACCAGATCCCTCCTTAAATTCATCTAAATGTTACTCTGAGGTAAGCAGCATTTTGCATGGGTGAAGTTGCACTGTCTTTTGCTGTCTTCTGATTTGCAAAATAAATATCTTGGTCAAAATGATAGCTGAAACCAATAGATATTCTCAAGATACCAGTTCCAGCAGTAAGTTTCTGCATGTTGATTTGTAGACCTTTTGTGGCCTTTTCTGGTATGGTGTATGAGCAAAAACAAAGACCAGGTTTTACCTGTGACCATAATCTAAGATAGAATGTTTATATACATGAGTATTTTAGGGGTTTCTGCATAATAAAGATTGGAAGAGCCAAACTGCTGTATTTGCACATTGTACAGTTCTAGCCTGGGGCGCTGTCAAGTGTGTACTATTATAAATAAGTAGCTATAAAGTTGAAAAAACAAAGAAAAAAGCAACGGTTCTGTGCTATAGTACTGTAATAGTATACACTATATCTCTCTAAGAATAAATTCTATGAAAATGCTTTATACTTTTTTTTTTTTTTTAGGATATTATATATGATGACTCTGATGTAGAAGACATTTCTGTTGTTCCTTCTCCAAGAGTAAATCAGAGGTCAGTACATTTACTTCATGAATGCTACCATGACTGCCTTATTTCTGATTGGCAATTACCAGCATCCAATACCTGAAAAAAAAAAAATTAATGGAGTCTTAACATCTAATTAGAGAATTTATTTAAAGTTTTACCTATTCTTTTGTGTGATCTTTCTATGACAATAAATTGGTCTACTGATTGAGATGAGTTAGGTCAGAGATTTAGAGTTAATGTTAGTTTGAGATTTTGAATAATTCTGCTTACTGCTATTTCTGTTCATTCTTAATCTCTGTGTTAGTGTTTCAAATAGAAACTGAATGAAAAGTTATTGGAATGTCTGGTAATTGAGAACATGCTGGTGCCTTTTTTTCTCTTTTTTCCAGGTTGTCAACTACATCTTCGCTTAGTAAGAGAGGTTCACAAAGCCAAACATCTAGAGGAGTTGATTTTGAGTCAGATGAGGTATGGTATATAGTGATTTCTTTATATTTTATTTAAATTAAGGTTGTTTAGCTTAACTGCTTTACGCCTATTTCCAATAAAGCATTTCAGAGAAATAGATTTTTAAATTATTTTTTTTCTTTCAATAAAAGGGCTAGATTATGCAGTTAGCCCTAATTAGAATACTTAATCATCAAAACAAGGCTAGGACAGACCTTGGGAAAATATCTAGTCCTTTTCCCTTCAGTTCTTAATCAGTTAATTGTTATTACTCAATAACATGAGTTGAATAGTTGAATAGTTGAATTTTGCCTGGAGAAGGAAGTAGTCATAATATCTTCTAGTGCTTGGCTATGCCCTTTAATTTTTTAATGTATTTTATTCTTGTAAAAAGGAAGAATTTTTTTTTAATGGTTATTTTCCAGATCAAGTTGTTTATTGTTTCAAATTATGTAACTATACTTGAAAAAAATGGAAAATATCTTCTAGTTTAAGAAACCTGTTCTTGCAGCATATATTTCAATTGCTAGGAAATTATTTCTTTCATAATTAAACAAGTAGAGCTTTATTCACAGTTTAGTGCTGAATAGAATATACCCTCAAGCACTGTGCAGTTTGTTTATGCAGACTAGCAGACTGTTAAGTATGGTCAGGATCTGAGCCTTAACCATGTCAGGTGTTGGCCATGTCCTAGGAAATACTATGTTCTTGTCCCTTCTCTCCACTGGTCTCTCTCTTCCTGAAATACAGGTCTTTTTACCTGAAATACAAAACTGCTTGTGTTTGCTTGAACAAGAAACAGGTTTTTTTATGCATGCAGATACTAGTAAATTGTGTGGCATGTATGTGGATATAACTTCACCTAAAGTATGTGCTGCTCATAGTGATAAGATTTTCCTAGGTCACACCTGAAATACAGACTGCTCCTCATCTCAGAGTAGCTGTTCTGATTGTATGGATGTAAGCTTAGTCTCTATTTTTCAAATTTGACTTTCAAATCAATGGGCCATCTCTGTCATATCAAAATGAACAAAAAAAAACCCTGTCAGAAAACATAGAATAACATGATCAGGCTTTTTTTTTAGTGTGACTTTACTTTGCATAACTCAGAATGCACACTGGTTCCAGTAATGCCTGTCTGTTTACAAATTGCAGGATGAATTTGATCCCTTCAAAAGCACTGCAACATCAAGAAGAACTAAGTGATTTCTGGCTCGCTATACAAGAGAGACTGTGAAAGTTAGCAAAGAAAATGGAAAGCAGTTTGCAAGGCATTTTCTTGATAGCATTTCTCAGTAAATGGTGACTTGCCTTCAGTTTTCACTTGTGAAATGTTTTTGGTTTGCAGGTTTTTTTTCAGTGGCACCAGATTTGGTGTAATTTGAGGTTTGCATTGCTTGATGCATTAGACTACAGTGCCTAATGTTCTGAAGTACTGTCCAAAACTGCAAGCTCCTTCTAAAACTTGTAAAAGCCTGTTTTTTTTCTGGGATTATAATAAAGAACAGTTATCTTTTCTATAAAACTCCTTCTTTTGGGCTTGAATTTGGCAGAGGAGTAAAGTTATAGCAGTATGCAAGTATGGACATGGACACGGACTTGGTCAGCATAATGAAACATGTACTTACTTGCAGTTTTCTACAGATATAGTTGAAAAACCCTAAAGAGTAATAGCTTGACCCAAAAATACAGTTTTCAGTATTGAAGCTGGAAAAAGTTCTGATGCTTTCAACTCTATCAGGAGAACTAAATCCACAGGAAGGGATATGGGAATGAATTCTGTGCTGTAATTCAGGAAGTGCCAATAGTTCATATTGAATTGCATTGTCAGTTTTTACCCTGTAAATAAGATGTGAGGAAAAAACCTTGCAGCTCCAAAAGGAATGCTGCTTGAAGAATAAAGCAGTTGAGCCAGTAATGAGCAGGGCTTTTTTGTCCCTTTTTCATAGTTGACATCTGTGGTGGGTTGACCCTGGTTGGATGCCAGGTGCCCACCAAAGTCAGTCTATCACTCCCGTCCTCAGCTGGTCAAGGGAGAGAAAATATAATGAAAGGCTCATGGGTCTAGATAAGGACACTTAATAATTACTTGCCCATTACCAGCATGGGCAAATCAGACTTGATTTGGAGGAAAAAGTTAATTAAATTATTTACCAATCAAATCTCAGTAGGATAATGAGAAATAAAACCAAATCCTTAAAAGCACTTTCTTCCCACCCTTCCCCTTTTCCCAGGCTCAACTTCACTCCTGCTTTTTCTCTACCTGCTACCCTTCAGCAACACAGGGGGACAAGGAATGGGGGATGTGGGAAGTTCATCACACATTGTCTCTGATGCTTCTTCCTCCTCTTGGGGAGCACTCCCTACACTTCCCCTGCTCCAGTATGGGGTCTGTCCCACAGGAGACAGTTGTCCATGAGCTTCTCTGATGTGAGTCCTTCCCACGGGCTGCAGTTCATCATAAAGGGCTTCATTGTGTGTCCCTTCTAGGGAGTGTAGTCCTTCAGGAACAGACTGCTCCAGCGTGGGTCATCTATGGTGTCAAGTCCTGTCAGCAAACCTGCTCCAGCATGGGCTTCTCCCTACACAGGGTTACAGATTCTGCCAGGAACCTGCACAAACATGAGCTTCCCATGGTGTCACAACCACCTTTGGGCATCTGCCTGCTTTTGCATGGGGTCCTCCATGGGCTGCAGGGGAACAACCTTCCTCACAGGACAACCTGCCTTACCATGATGGTCGTGACAGGCTGCAGGGGCATCTGCTCTGGTTCCTGGAGCACCTCCTCCCATCATGGACCTTAGTGTCTGCAGAGTTGTTTTTCTCACATGCTCTCACTCCTTTCTTCTGGCTGCTACTGTACAGGGTTGGTTTTTTACCCCTTTCTTAAATGTGTTATCCCAGAGGTGCTGCCATAGACACTGATGGGCTTGGCCTTGGCCAGTGGTCTGTCTGTCTCGGAGCTTGCTGGCACTGCTTGGGACATAGGGGAAGCTTCTAGCATCTTCTTCCTAAAGCCACCTCTATAGCCTCCCTGCTGCCAAAACTTTGCCATGAAAACAACACATTTTTCAGGTACCTGTTTCCCCAACCCACTGCTTCAGTAACCCTTTAAAAATGTCATCAACATTTTCCAAATACTCTTCAAATGGGTTTTTTAAAATAGTGTTGTATTCACTGTGTGCCAACCACTCCTCCTGTTGAAGGAACAAAGACCTAGACCTAGACCTGTTCCTCCTCTCTCCCTCTATACACCCCACGCCCCAAGAGGTGTGTTCTATAGCTGTGGCCATTGGAGCTAATCAAAGAGAAGTCCAGAAAAGTTTGTCAGCTGATGCTCCAGCATGTGAGAGAAGCACTACAGATGTTGAGGAGCTGCAGCCATGTCTTTCACAGCATTTTCACTTTCTCCTTCAAAGAGATGGGATTGAGCAGCTGTGTTTCTCTGGTTCACACTAAACATATCTGTTCTTACTTAGTCTGCATAGATGCTGTGGCAGAGAACCTAATTGAGCCTTGAGTTTCCTGAACACTCCCAAATAAGCAATCAAGACCTGCAAATTTCTCATGTAGAGCTTAGCAACAGCTTGCAAAGCAGTGTGATCTCTTAAGGTATCAGCAAAGAATTTGATAGTTTGGCTATTAAGTGCTGTCAGAGCTATAATATTACCTATGCAATTAAAAAGCTGTTGTAAATATGCTTCAAGATGAGGGGTTAGAAGTGGTTTTTTTTAATAAAGTGTTTCTGTTAAATAAATCATGAATGTCAGTTGTGTGGAATACGTTGAATCAGGCATTTAAATTTTCACTTTGCTGCCTTGTGTTGCTCTGTGTGTACTGGGACTGGCTGAGGTGGAGTTGACTTCTCCTTGCCACAGCCCCTACAGTGCCTGTGCCTTGTGTTTGTAGCTAGAAGGGTGTTGATACCACACAAATGTTTTGGGTACTGCAGACCAGTGCTCTGCAGCGGCAAAGCTGTGTCTCCAATACCACCACAAAGGCCAGTAGGTGGTCAAGAGGCTGGGAGGGGACACAGCAAGTACAGCTGACCCCAACTGACCACAGAGACATTCCAGACCATGCAATATGCTCAGCCTTAAAAGCTGAAAGAAAGGAGGAGGCTGAGGAGACTGCGTTTGTTAAGGCATTTGCTTCCAAAGCAACCGTTAGGTGTACTGAGGCAGTTGGATGTCACCAGCTGATGGGACATAAAGAATAATTTATTTATTTTTTTTAACTGCCTTTATATCAATCCACAAGTGTTAATCTAATTTGCTCCCTCTGTCCTGCCAAAGATGGAGAATGAATGTAAACAGCCTGTTTCAGTAGGGGAGTCACAAGCATCTTCTGGAAGCATTATTTTTATCAGTGAGTGACCATCTTATAAGCTTTTGAGATAATGCCCTTTTAATTGACGGTTAATTAAAGCCTTTTGTGTACAAAACCTGCTCTGTCTGGGGTTAGTTGACAACACCCAAGCACATCTGTCCCCAGTGGATGGGCAGCACCTTATGTGTGCAGGTTTGGAGAGGCAGCTTTCCGTGCTATGTAGGACTTGTGGCTTTTGGTCTGCAGATAGTGATTTTAGATTCCCTACCATGTTTTGGGGGGGAAGGAACAAAGAGTATTCACACTGTTATCAGTGCTTGGATCCAGCGTACAGCTACCAGTTGCTTTGGATACTGGACTCACTGGGCCGGGGCATCCTGTCCTGTCCTCTGTTCCACATAATCACCTCTTTGTAACCACCTCTGTATTTTTTACAAAACCTAGAAAGCAGAGTTTCATATCAAACTTTGTATGCCCTTGGCCAAGAGGAAAACTCTGCCAAGGGATAGCATAAATATTTATCTGTTGCTCTGAAGAGAAAAAAAAGGTCTTTGGAAAAATGCTGTAAGTACAGTAAGCCAGCTTGTAATTCACAGTTCATCTGTTAACCCCCCTATTCTCTGCTAGTTAGTGTCCTGTGAAATAGGCTGAAATTTGCCTGACAGACTTAAATTTGAACCGTGTTCTGGAACACACACACTGCTGGTTTGTAAACAGCACGGAATTTGCATGAGCTGGGCTGCTGATGGAGAAAAAGGATGCTGATGACTGGAGGGATTGATTTGCCTTTCTCACGGATGTGCTTATTTTGGAGCATTGCCTAGGGAAGTCTGACTGGGTAGAAAAGCAGCACGTCAGAGCAGAAATAATGTCATGCAGCCCAATGACTGCAGAAAGTCCCGGCTTGGAGCAAACCTGGGGGTATAAAGCTGGCTGGAGGAGCAAAAGTAGCAGCAACCTGAGCAGGAGAGCAGCACACTGCAGGAGGAAGGAGCTTCCACCCGCTGTGTCTGCAGACCCCGAGCGCCCGGGCTGAGCACAGGGAGGATGCGTGCCCAGCACACAGCAAGAGCTCTGATCAACACCAGGAGCTAGTTCCAAATCAGAGCGACAGAGCAGCATTTCAAAGATGTTTTCCTATTTCATCTGGCTCTCCCTCTCCAACTTAGTTAATGCATTTGCAACCCCAGGAAACTTGTCCCACAACAGGAGTCTGGAGAAGACTTTTGTAATCCCGAACATCTCGAGTTTCTTTTCCTGGGATAATAACAGTCTGGCTGACTGGCAGAGCTTTGTGGGAAGGAGCCGGTACAGAGCGGAGTCCCAGAGCATCACAGTGAAAGCCCTGCTCATCACCGCCTACTCCTTCATCATTGTCTTCTCACTCTTCGGCAACGTCCTGGTGTGTCACGTTGTAATCAAGACCAAGCGCATGCACTCCGCCACCAGCCTGTTTATTGTGAACCTGGCTGTAGCTGATATCATGATCACGCTCCTCAACACACCTTTTACACTGGTAAGACTGGGGCAGAGAAGCCATAAAGGCATTGCAGTTATTTTGGTGGCCTTTTCTTCTTTGTGCTGCTGTAGACGGTTCATTGATGTTCTGCATATACCCGTCCAGCACAAATTGCTGTGATTTGAGTTATCTTTTGAAACCTCCCCATGCCTTTCCCTAATTCCTGTTATCTAGTTGAAGACTGGGAATTACCCGTTTGTTAAAAGTGGCCCTGATAGTACTTGAACAATAATAACCTTGTGATTACTTACTACTTTGTAGTATCTAATTTTCCCTTCCTTTTGAAATATTTCCAATGTAATACAATGAACCTCTTGAAAAAAAGATTAATTCTCACCATCATTTTACAAGCTGTATTGAAAGGCTGTTGATTGCTTATAAGGCATATAGGTCAGCCCTATCCTGTAAAGAGGGCTTAAAAGGGAAAATAGAATGTATTGACTCAATAGGTAGACTGCAGAAGGACACACTGTCAACAAAACAGAATAAACATCTTTGGTACTGTGTTGCTGTATTGTCCTGGAGGATATTGCTGGGCCACTGAGCAGCATTAACCTACCTCTTCAGGGCTCAAGAGTCAGAAAATAATATATGAAGAACCTGTTACGTAAATAATATATTTTACATAGCACAAGTAATTATGTGCCAGAGGTGTCTCAGTTGTCTAAGCATGTGGAGGTGCTGGGGCAGGGGGGCTGTGTGTATGTGCCCAAAACGAACATTGTTATGATTTTAGGCTCGTTTTGTGAACAGTACCTGGATATTCGGGAAGTGGATGTGCCACATCAGTAGGTTTGCACAGTACTGCTCCCTCCATGTCTCTGCCTTGACTCTCACAGCCATTGCCGTGGACAGGCACCAGGTGAGAGCTCTCTGAACTAGAGACAGATAAATAGGGGAGGGCATAAGTAAAATGAGAACAAATGATCCCATGTCCTTTCTTTCTGAGCTCCCACATTAATAGAAGCTGCAGGAGAAGCAGGCAGGGTAGAGGGGCAGTTATTGCTGTCAGATGGAAAGATTAGTTTCAAGCCTGCAGCAAGGTGGGAGACAGGAGATGTCCATTGCCCTGTCATTGCTTCCAGCTGGGGAATGGGAGCCTTTCTGTTGCAGATAATCCAGTAGCTCTCAAACAAGAAGAAAGTCCAAGATCCTGATAGGAATTCAGGCACAGCTCTCTGGGGTGGTTAGTCCAGAAACATGGATGCAGGGACATCCCACTTAGCTCCTGTAGCTCCCTCTCCCTTTGCTCTCAGATGTCCTGTCCTTTGTTACCCCAAGAGAGCTGACTGTAGTACTCTGGTGTTTGTCATGAGCAGAACTGTGGCTTGCTGTGGAGAAGCTGGGGACAGTCAGGAATTAGCAGTTTGGAGTCATCTAACAACCACAGAAAACAGTATGCTGTTGTCATTTTCTGCTAGAAAACTTCTTGGTTCCAGAAAATGCACTGGCTGTCAGAAACATCCCCAGGGACCTCTGATTAAATCACAAACCTGTAGTACTTTGGGTCACTGGTACTGAATACTCTGAGACTAATTTCTCCTCTCATATATATATATATATATATAATCTTTTTTTTCTATTTGCTATTAAGTAAATTGAACCTGAAAATGAAAATGCATGCAAGAGCCCCTGGTACCCAGTTTTTCCCACTTAGATACAAGAACAGAAATTTCAAGGGTAGGACTGGGATCTGACTTTATTAATTTCCATGGAGGAAAAAAAATAAATCAGGCTTCCATGTACAGCTTATAGTCACTGGGAGCTGGATGAAGACTGTACTGCTTGCCTTCTGAATTTCCACATTAGGTAATAGATTTAAGAATGGAATATTGTATTAAAACATAATATAATTATTTCCTGAAATGTCATAAACCTGAAGAATAATGGTTTATTTTCCACAGGTTATAATGCACCCTCTGAAACCTCGCATATCTACTACAAAAGGTGTTATTTACATCTCTATAATCTGGATCATGGCAACTTGTTTTTCTCTACCACATGCTATCTACCAGAAACTCTTTACCTTCAAATACAGGTAAGGATGTGTTTTGCTTTCCTCCACTGCCTACCTGAAGGCCAAATTCTTAGTTGTTGTATTTTAGCATCTTTTACTGAAAGCCCTGAACTTATTTTGAGGTCAGCCAAATATGAATCTTTATTATAATTTTCATCAGATTCCTTTTGCAGTGGCTGATATCCTATCCTTGTTTCTATTTTTAATTATTTTACCTTTATTCTCTCATGCTAATCACATTAAATAGGTTAAAAAGTTAAAGAATCTGGCCTGGATCTGCTATCTGTCTATACACTGGCATTTGATCTCTTGGCATGAAGGTCTCTTCTAGACAAAATGATTCTATGGTTCTATGATTTTACATGGTGTACAAATCTGACCTGTTTAGACAGAACAGAAGTGGGGAAAAACCTAAAACCTAACAGGTTTTAATCTACTGTTTAACCCTAGGAAAGTGAAAAAAATCTGCTTCAGCTTCTTGTTCCATAAAATGCTGTAGTGAGCCTTGATATTGGAAAGAAGGGAATGAGGAAAAGGTCTTTAATATGTGCAGAGACTGTTTCTGTTTACCAGAGAATAGAGAACAAAAACCTGCTCTGTGCAGCTGGAAATTTAGTAATTGATGACATTCAGAAAATTAACATAAGGTCATGAATGCCCATGAGAAATTATCACCACATTGCTCACAGGCTGCTCCATGGCTCAAACACTTGGATGGCAGAGCTCTGCTTAACTGTGACATGTGCATAAACAAAGTGTCTGACTCCAGGCTTTATGGTAGGACTTCTCTCCCACCTACCTCCTTGTTTCTGATAGTGCCCAGCTGTATATGCTGTCACCCTCTCTTCCCTATCTCCACTTGCAGTGAGGAGGTTACCCGATGCCTATGTGTGCCAGATTTCCCTGAGCCTGCTGACCTCTTTTGGAAGTACCTCGACTTAACAACCTTCATTTTACTCTATGTCCTACCCCTTCTGATCATCTCTGCTGCCTACATGACAGTGGCCAAGAAACTCTGGCTGCGCAATGTCATCGGGGATGTCACCACTGAGCAGTACTTTGCCCTTCGCAAAAAGAATAAGAAGACCATAAAGATGTTGATGCTTGTTGTCATCCTCTTTGCAGTTTGCTGGTTCCCCTTGAATTGCTACGTTGTCCTTCTCTCCAGCCAGACCATCCACACTAACAATGCCCTGTACTTTGCCTTTCACTGGTTTGCAATGACCAGCATCTGCTACAACCCCTTCATCTACTGCTGGCTCAATGACAGTTTCCGATCAGAACTGAAGTCTTTGCTCAATATATGCAGAAAACCTCCTGCACCTACAGAACAGAAGCTTCCCTTCATGGTCCCATCCTACCGACCGGCTTGGCTGGAAAACAGCAACTTCAAGAGGTTGCAGGCCTCCCATGTCCTTCCATCAACCTCCAGCATTCCAATAGGAAAGACAGACATCTCTGCAGTTGAGCCGATAGTAGCCGTGAGCTAAATGGTGGCCCTGGAAATCTGTAAAGACCACACATACATTTGGCTAGAGTGAAAATTATGAGAAGATCTGGAGCCCTGGCCTACTTAGGGATTGTGCAACCACACATGATAAAACGAAGGAGGAGATTCTCAGGGAGGTATTATGAAAGAGCTGCATGTTTAATGCAGGCTGATGGTAATGGTGTGGAGCCCCTAAAGGGGGCTCATTATTCCCAGGAAGGAACTCTTTGTCTTTGTCAAGCTGACTTTGCATCATCTTGCAGGATGGAATTCTCGGCATGTATGTCACTGTCATCTGCATAATTAAGCCTTTATACCTCTGTGGCTGTGTGAGTGTTTTGCCGGTATTTAAACACCAAACCAGCCAACAGCCTAATCACATGAGGCCTCCCTCTGCCTTTTCTAAGTCTCTTTGTAGCAACATGGAAATGGTGGAGATATAGACCTTTAGTTTGCTGACTTACATTCAATGCAACTGGGTAGGAAGGCATCCTTTCTGAACTGGGTTCAGAAAAGTGAAGATCTGTTCAGAACAAATTAATAGATATAGTTCACAAATCCATTTGGTGGTGTTGTTTTTGTTGTGCAAATACCCTCAGAGAAGTGGAAGGTAAGATGGACATTGATAAAGAGAGGAGTCCTTTACATCACAGGCACTTTTTTCTAAGGTAGAGTTGAAAAATGGATGCCTATTCTTTGCATAGTTAGATAGTGAACACCAACCTGTTAGCTCAGCATGTGTTCAGTGCTAAATCACTCCAAATTTTTCTTTCCTAAGATAAAGTCATTAATATTCAGAAAGCTTTTCTTCAAATAGAGAACTAAAACCCCAAAAGCTACTTTGAAAAATGTTGGACATACCATCCACAGTTGGAGAACTACTCTGAGTTTGGACTGGGACCCTGTGGTCAGAGCATCATTGTCAAGCTAAAGGATCCCAGAGTTTGACTTTCTAGTTTGCCTTTGAATGTTGTTCTCTTTTCCTGTAAAGCAAAGCACTTGGGTACTTCTCAGATCAGACACTTGGGACATTTCCTCCCAACTAAGATGTTAGTTCTCTGGAATCTATTCATATCATATGAATCATTCATAATCAATCATTCATAAATGAACTGCTTTCAGAGATAGTAAGTAATAAAAGTAGAACATTTCTCTGCAAGATATCATCTGGTGATTGCACAGTTTTGGTCCATTTAAAGATGAGTGAGATGTGTCTCTCTTGGGATGGCTGTTACAATTCATGTGACTACAGCAGTCTGGAGTAATTTGTAGAAAATATGATCTTGAAAAATGAAAAAAAAAAAAAAAAAGGCATTCCAATAACTGTACCTTGTATTGCATAGAAAAGCAGTATCTCGGTGCTGTGGAAATTAGCCTGAATGTCACACCAGGGTGCTCCATTCCAGCAGCAGAGTGAGAAAAATCTTTTTTCAAAACTATTATAAATGCCTTATAATAAACTTACATTTATTAAATACTTTTAAGCCTTGTGCAGCTCTTTCACGCCTGAGTATTTAAAGAAACTGAAATGCTTGCCACTTCTTGCAGCTAGCCTGTCTTTTCACAAGCTGTTACCAGTCTCTCACTTTGAATCCAGTGCCATTTTACCATCCTTTATCAAGGTCCCATGAGTCAGAGTACCTTGTATCACTGGTATGCAGAATCAAACCTTTCCTCCTGCCTGCTTTGAACCCTTAAGCCAAGTTCGATTTCCTCCCTTAATATTTGCAACACATCAGCCCTGAAGCAGTCAGATTGCTGGACTATCTGATTGCTGTGGATCCCTTCCAACTGAAATTATTCTACTCTACTGGAGATCCCAAACATGCAGAACCTGTGAACCACACTCTCTAGTCCAGTGACAACATATCCCAACTCTTCATCAGCAAATAAACCTTTGACAATGCTGAGTACCTAAAAATCTAATTCTAAGCACTTAGAAGAATAAAGTGGTGATGGGATCTTTTTAGAACTGCAGTAGCCTCAGACATACTCTGAACTGCTGTGAATAATTGAAAATAAAAATGAAAATAAACCATTCCTTGATTACATTTGTGCAAGAGCTGACCTGTAAGTTCAGTATAAGAAGATGTAAATTATCATACCCAAGCATGAGAGAGAATGAGGGACCTTAGCCCATTTCTGCTCTACAAGAGAGATAGGTCTGGTAGTGTTGGAAAACCCTCTTAATGAGAGTTTGTAAAATTAGCCCTGCCCATCCAACACCTGTTCAGTGTGCCCTTTCATTTTTTCCTTTGCCTTTTTTTCCCTTGTAATTATGCAGCTCCAATTTAGTTTTGGAGTCACTCATAACCCCTTGTAGTCATCCTTCTCACTTTTTAATGGTTTAAACATTTCTCCCAGATACTAAAATATTTCCCGATGAGAGGAAAAATGTGTGCATGCCCATATAGGCTAGAGATAAAGCAACATTTATCTAACATTTAGATATCTAGCATCTAAATTAGATGCTGCATTTGGTTCCGTCAGTCAAAGGAGAAACAGTCTGTGTGGTTTCTATCAGTTCACTCACTAATAGCAAAGAGAAGGGAGGTGAGGAGGAAGCTGAGAGTGGGGGAGAGTACATGATGGGAGCAGGAAAAAGAAGACACTTGGAGACAGGACAAAAGGGAAGGGTATGGTGTGAAGAAAGGAGCTACAGAGAGCCAACACCATCTTCTTCCCACCTTGATTTTGTCATAGGTTTTGTAGATATGGAACAAACACATTTTGAAATCTATATATTTGTTATTTTGTATTTGTTAATAAAAGTGTTACTTGGATTTCTGGATTGGCTTTACTCAACCTAAGCCAGTAATGAACAGAACTTCCCTGTGTGGGACAAAAGCAGCAGAGTGACAGTAGGTCAAAAGACTCCTTCCAAAAGCACCTTGTCTTAACTTAGGGAAGCAAATGGTCAAGACTAAGGTTGGGTTTACCTATATGTTGTTGTTTCACCTCTGCTGGCAGCTAAAGACCACACAGCCGCTTGCCCGCTGCTTTTCCCCATACCCTCACTCCTTCATGTGGGGTGTGAAGGAGGATCATGAAGGAAGAAAAAAAGGTGAGATGCTGAGGGCTGAGATAAAGGCAGTTTAATAAAACAAGAAGAGGGAAGGAAACAACAATACTAATGATATTACTAAAGCAGTGAAGTCCAAAGCAAGTGAAGAAAGCAAGCACCAGAAAGCTGTAATCTGTTCCTGAGATGCCAACTGTCCCTGCTCCAGCCATACTGAAACAAATTGAGAACAGGCACTCCAGACCAGACTAGTCCTGCCCACCTCCCACCCCATGTAGCAGGCATGATGTCAGTATGGTATCATCCCATTGATGAGGTCCCCCCTCAGTCTCCTCTTCTCCAGGCTAAAGAGCCCCATCTGTCCCAGCCTCTCCTCATAATGGAGATGCTTCACTCCCTTAATCATCATGGCGGCCCTGCGATGGACTCTCTCCAGTAAATCTCTGTCTTTTCTGAACTGGGGTGTCCAAAACTGGACACAGTACTCGAGGTGGGGTCT
>JANHGL010003489.1:0-19497 GCA_024611195.1 Ceyx melanurus | reverse complement strand
TCTTGCCCCCTGGCGGGGCCGGGGGCCTCTTGGGCGGGAAGGGGCAGGCCCTCCGACGGCCGGGCCTCGGTCCGGACGGTGGCGATGTGTGCGTGGTGGCGGCTGCTGACAGTCCTCTGTCCTTTTCAGGCTGACTCGGTACATCGTGCTGCTATGCCTCACCAAATTTTTCAAAGCCGTGGGTCTATTTGAATCCTACGATCTTCTGAAAGTGGTCCACCTCGTGCAGTTTATCTTTATAGTGCAGCTGGGGTGAGTGTGCAGAAGATGAAGCCTTGTCCACCGCTCTTTATGGCATACTTTGCAGTGTTCTTTGTCAGCATCAAGCTTATGCCCTGCGTTGTGTTATTCTACAGTAACAAAGGAGGAGAAAGCATAGCAGCGTATTCGGGAAACAATTCATAGCAGCGTTTTTCCTTCATCCCTCTGCTCACTGTAATTTCAGACTCATAGAATAACGCAAGTTGGATGGGACCCATAAGGATCATTGAGTCCAACTCCCTGCTCCTCACAGGACTATCTAAAACTAAACCATATGACTAAAAGCACCATCCAGATGCTTCTTGAACTCAGACAGATATGGTGCCTTGCTCAATTCTATAAGGAAGCCTTGCCCCAGTGACTAGCCACCCTCTCAGTGAACAACATCTTCCTAATGCCCAATCGGAACTTTCCTTGACAGCTTCATTCCTCCTCCTGTCAGGAGGAAGATTGGCATCTCACTCCCCACTGTCCCTCATGAGACAGTTGTAGCCTGTGGTAAGGTTATTGCTCTGCCTTCTCCAAACTGAGCAAACCCAGTGACCCCAGATGGTCTTCCTCTGTCTTGCACTTGAGGCCTTTTCCGATCTTGGTTGCCCTCCTCTGGACATAGTCTTAACAGTTTGATGTTCTTGAGGTGCCCCAAACTGCACACAGTATTTGAGGTGAGGCTGCACAAGTGCAGTGCACAGTGGGACAGTTGCCTTTGTTGAGCAGCTGGTCATGCGTTGTGTGATGCACCCCACAACAAACAGCTCTTCAGCACTTTTCACTGCCAGGGCACACTTGTTGACTCATATTCAACTTGCCATCAACCCAAACCCCCAGATCTCTTTCTGCAGGGCTGCTCTCCAGCCAGTTTGTGCAAATAACCAGAATTACCCCATCCCAGGCAGATAATCTGGCATGTGCTTTTGTTAGATATCACATTCTTAGTGATTGCTGAGTTATCTCGTCATTAAAGATCTCTCTGAATGCCTCTATGCTCAAGAAATGTCAATGTTTTTGCTGCTCTTAAAATGTATCATACTATGACAGTTCTGATCACTGGAAGCTCAGGTGTGCCCATATTTTCATTTTTTCCTATCACTCTTGACCCCACTTGAGGAAGATGTGTGGTGTTTCTTACAATTTGTAAGAAGACTGTACATGTGACATTCCATATGTGAATAAACCTTTGGGTGTATTTATCTTGCTAATAAACCCCCACAGTAAAATTTATTCTCTATTTAGATCAATTATTTTCATTTTTGTAATTCACATCTAGACTTATTAGCCATTTTCTGAAGAACTTGCATTTAAAATATACCATAACTGAAGTTCACTTATCACCATTGTGTTGGTATCTGATACATGTAACACAGCAGGGAAAACAAAGCCAGTGAGTATGGTCATGTGGCCTTTTAATGAAAAATGTAGAGAAAGTTGTTTTTTAAGCTAAGCCTGATATGAGAGTCATAGTTACTTACAGCTAGTTTGAATAAAAAGCTGACACTATTGCACTAATAGAGAAAAACCTTCTTTTAACAGGTCTGCCGTTTTTATGATTTTGTTTCAAAAACCATTTTCTTCTGGAAAAGTGGTAACGAAGCATCAGGTGAGTTGACATATGTAATAGTGTTTCACATCCATGTAGATACATTCCTGACAAGGGGCTCTGCTAAAAATGGAAACAGAACAAATCCACTTGGAAAATACTGAGAAAATGTTCAGTGTCTAGAAGTGTGCAGGTACCTTTGTGTCTGGTACGCTGTTAAAAACAGCATTCTTAAACTGTTGTGGACTCCTTTTGAGAGTATTGTGAAAAGATTTGTCCTTGGCTCCAAATAAACATCTGTTTTGAGGATTGGAAAGAGGTTAGTCTACTTAGCTGACTGCAACAGTTTTGAAGGGCAATTTCTGAACTAACAGAATGTTGAAGTGCTCCATCCACATCCCCTAAGCCAAAAGATTACTTTTGCATAGTGTGTCATGATGAGGGTCTAGACTATGCTTTTCAGACCTGTGCTGAGTTCCCAGTATAACAAGATGTCAAGAGTAGGAACCTGCTGTTTTATAAGAAATAATTTTTCTTCCCCTGTTCCATATTCATCTTTGTTTTATTTATGAGTGCAAACACTTGATCCATTCACAATGTCATCAGTGTATGTGCTAAGTAAAAGGAATTTGAAGAATAGCCTCCAAAGTGTTCCAAATGTCAAATGCTTTCATGATTAAACACTTATGACAGAATTTTTATGTGTGAACAGGAAATAAAAAAAGCAACTTTGTGTTTGGAAAAATCTGTCCATTTAAGGTTTTGCTTTTGCTACATATCTGGACTTTGAAGATGTGATATTTCTCATAGGCACTTTGTCTTTTTTAGTGTATTTCCACAATTAATTACTTTTCTTCAAAAAGTTGCATTTCCAACTAATAATGTGTTGAATAGCTCAGTTATAAACTGTTTACTGAAGAAATAATTTAACACTTGCATAAATATTTGTAGACTTGCAACTTTCAGACTATTTGTCAAAGAGATCTTAGTCTATACTATAGAATCTAATACTGTGATAGAAAAGTAATGTGTTATTCTCATTCATATTAAGTTCAAACAAACTTTAGTTGCCTGGGAAAGTAGTTAAGAAGGTCATTGTACTTGCAAGGTTTGCAGAACTTGCAGAGCATGTTTCCCCTCTATTTCTACAGTTGCTGTGCTAAAAGAATGCTAGTAATGGGCTGTTTCTTTTGAAACTGTGGAGAAAATTGTAATGAAATACCTTTCTTTTGCAGTGGATCAAAATTTTTAAGCATGCTGTTGTGGGATGTATCATTTCACTCTTGTGGTTTTTTGGCCTTACGCTCTGTGGACCACTGAGGTAAATATATATTTACTGTAAATAGTGTTTTAACTTTTGAATCTAGTATTTGTGATCTTTCCCTGTCTTACTTCTTTGGCTGTTTTTAATTCTAACATATATGCCAGTTCTTACTTTATTTTTTTACATTTTAAATGGATCTTTTTGCTATTTTCTGTATACTTGGTTGTGCTTAGGAAAAGTTATGTACAATTCTATGTAGAACTTGATATTTTATTTATTTATTATTTGACAAGAGGCCAGTGAAATTCTTGAGAATGCTTGAACTATTGACATGAGTGGTAAGAAAAGGTCACTGACTGTTGTAGTGACTGTGGTTTTCATTGTTTCCCTAGTTTCCTTAATGTAATCCCAGTTGTTTATTTAACTGTTTGAAGACCATGACCAGTAGTGATAGTACCTTGTATTCTTTTGACAGTACTGACATAACCTTCAAAAATTAAGATTAATGTATTTGAAAGCATCTTTCAATAGAGAGGGAAAGGTAAAGCCTTAAATAATAACTTTTATGAAGTTGGAAGTTTTATTCTCTTAGAAGGCTTACCTGAGAATAATACCATTTCTTAGTATTGTAGTGCCTTTCTGGATGCTGTCTTCGCAAACAGAGCCAGCAACATTAGTCTTAGCAGGTTTTATTACTTCATGGAGAATGGCAGAAGCATTTGGTAAACTTGACAGTGATTACTGCTTTCATGTTCTGCTCTGGAAAGCTGTCACTGTAGCTTGTTTGTCAACCTTTACAATCTGAAGGGGATAGTGTGCAATTTACAATTTCTTGTTTTCTGCAATTAAGAGGTTCTTCAGGATAGCTAACTTTCACCTCTTCCAAGTCCTACTTGGAAGAATCCCGTGGCTTAGGGGTCTAGAAGGAAAGGGGCCCAAGAGAGCTGGTTAATATTCAGGCACTAAGATAGGTGCTTTCCTATAAGTAAAACATAAAATTAGAGTGTGGGTGAGCAAGCAGTTTCTGGAAAAAAATCAAACAGAAGTTCTTTGTAAATTTCCTTTTTTACAGTATGTGGGAAAAAGGACTGGCCACTTACATTGGTGATGGAGTAGATGATTTCCTGAGGTCCCTTCCAACCCCAGCTATTCTGTAATTCTGTTCTGAGGTTGCATAAACTAGTAGACCATCAAGACTTCAATAAACAGTATGAGAAGGACCTCTTTTCTCTGTGAGGCAGAACCTTTGGTTTAGAGGAGGTATTGTAATGGGAATAATAATCTTGAGCAAGTTAGTATCTTGTTATGTTACAAGAAGTAAGTACATGTTAAAGTAACCTATAAATGAATCATTTTAATCTTGAGTTGGAAAATTATTTTGTTTTATGATACATCGAGCTGTCTGCAGCTAAATGCTGCTGGTGAAGGCAAGTAAGTTTTGCATATATTGTTTTGAATTGTTTAAACTCACTTATAAAGCCACAGGATAAATCTTTTACTTCTGTGCCATTAAGTTTTAGCCAAAATGGGTTGTGGGGTAAATTCCTTCTAAGTGGATATAACTGTATTTCACTTTTTCATAGGACATTGTTGCTCTTTGAACACAGTGATGTGGTTGTGCTATCACTCCTTGGTGTCTTGTTCACAAGTTCAGGTGGAGGACCAGCAAAGGTATTTAAAAGTTTATTTTATCAAATGTTAAAAATACTGAATGCTATTAATTCAAGTACTTCTTTTTCTGGAACAAATAGTGATTCAGACCTATGTTCATAGAACCTGTGGCTTTGGGTTTTTTTTAGTTTAATTAGTGGTGAAATTAGAAGATGTCCTACTTGAAATAATAAATGACATTAAGAGAGAAAAAGTGGGTGAAGCTGTTGGAGATCCATGGCAGATACCTATGGAAGTTTTTTTGTTTGTAGGTGGAAAAGAATCTTGATAATTATTTTTACATGACTTTGGGAAACAAGAATGTGATTGTTGTATTTGGTTTCAGAAGATGAATTATAATAGTATTTTTTTAGCTGTAGAGCTCAATTTCTTGACAATATGATGAATATTAAAACCATAGTGTCTTAGAGCAGTGGAAGCTCTAGGAGCTGGGATTTCATAATGGCCCCTGTCTTTCCCCACCAAAGCACTGCAGAGCTCTGCTTTCTCAGAGCCTTTGCACAGTGTATACTTTACACTCCCCAAGACAAAATTCTGAAGGTTGTCCACAAGATCTTGTTTGTGGCCCTGTGATGCTAGAAAATATTAAATCATCAGGCCTAAGTAGCTGTATGTTTTGTCAAGCAGAAACATACCATGAAGGGAACAGTCACCCTTGAAGTTCATAAGATACAGGCTCCTGGGTTGTTACAGTGGTGATTTGCCCTGAGTTACCTAGTAAATCTGGAAACCAGAAGAAATATAAAATTATATTGTCAAGGTCACTGTAAAAAGAAAAATATTTTTCCTCATGCTTTTTCTTACTGGCCTAAAATATGCTTACATTGATCAAGAAAGGGGACTGATTTTCTGTGTTTTTGTACAATAATGTTAGAGCACATAATAAAAATATTTGCAGTGGCTTTTGATGTTTTGTTTTGTTTTGTTTTGTTTGTTTTTTTATTACAGACAAGAGGTGCTGCATTTTTCATCATAGCTGTCATATGCTTACTACTTTTTGATAACGATGACCTCATGGCTAAAATAGCAGAACATCGTATCCTTTCTTGCTATATATAAGATCAAGTGCCCATTGTTAGTGGAGCAGAAAGAATATGAAGTTGAGTACACTGAATTATAATATGCTTTCATTTTTCTTCATAGGAATCTTACCTTTCAAGACTATTAGAGAATAAAATTTTACTTCTATATCTAAATACTGTTATTTAGAGACAGATTAATTGCATTTCTTAATTTGATAACTTTGTATAAAGCTATAGATTTTAAGTCGTAGTTAAATATTTCCTGCCCATTTGAACATACCAGACCAGTTAGGATTGCTGGAAGGTTTTTTTGATCAGCTTTCATATTTTTTTAGAAGTTCTTGACATAGTGGCTGTAGACTAGTTATGTGCAGTAAATGGTTGAGAACCTGACTGGCAGGCTTTTCTGTATATATAGAAAGATTCATAGAAGCGTAGAATCATAGAATAGTTTGGGTAAGAAGGCACCTTTAAAGGTCATATAGTCCAGCTCCTGCCCCTGCAGTGAGCATGGACATCTTTAACTAGATGATGTTGCTCAGAGCCCAGTCCAGCCTGACCTGGAATGTATCCAGGGATGGGGGCATCGACCAGCTCTTAGGGCAACCTCTTACCAGTGTTTCGCCACCCTTGTGTAAAATATTTTTCCTTGTATCTACTCAATCTACACTCTTTTTTCCTAAAACCATTACCCCTTGACCTGTCACAACAGGACCCAGTAAAATACCTGTCTCGTGTCTTTCTTATAGGCCCTCTCCAAGTATGGTGTCAGGGTTTAGGGTCAGGACAGCTTCACTAGACGTGTAACAGCTGGTTTCTGTTAACCCCTCCTACCTCCCTAAAGTGGAAGAGAAAGAAAGTAAGGGAGAGAGACTCAGCCATCAGCAAAGAAAACTACAATCTCTTCAATGAAAATTACTATAATAATAATAATGGATTATATACTAATATGTACAAAACCACTGTCAAACCCAAACCCCCCTGATGGTAATTGTGTCACCGTCACTACTGATGCAGTGGAGCAGGCACTGGGAGAGTCTGGGGCCAGCAGCAGATAGGAACTGTGTTCAGGAGCTGGAATCTGGTACCAGGTTCAGGAACACACAGATCAAGATCATAGTGAAGTGTACTGGCAAAAAGTACATCTAAGTATGGGCAATGAATATGAACAATTACATGAAAGTAAATGGGATGAAAACATGGAAATACAGATGCATATGCTATATTCATAATTATCAATTAATCCACTGGGTTTTCAATGAGTAAGTTTGTGGTTAAAGTGCCCTTTAGTAGTTTTTCCAAGAGCTATCATTATTGTAATATTTGCTGCATTTTGCTTGCAACTACTTTTTTTTTTTTTCCCAAAGTTTAAATACTTAGAAACTGGAAAGGTATGGATCATGTTTTAGACACGTCACTGTTTTAGTGCTTGTAGTGAAGATCTCATTTTCAGTGCTGTCAGGGATATTTATTGAAGTGTATGTGTTGAAGTCTGGCAGCCAAAATTAACATAAATCCTGAATTATTACTGCTGTGTAGTTTTTAACAGACACTATGTTCTTATGTTTTAAAACACTCTTTTTATTCCTCTAATATATTTAACTGTTTATTTTCTGTGGAAATATTTTCCTTTTTCCTAAATTTTAATGATCTGACAAACCTTAAAGGTCCATTTGCACACTTCTACTTTCTGTGATCTTCTGCCTATTCTTTGGTTTAAAGAAAAAATATTCAAATGAAACATTTCCTTAATTTTTTTTTTTAATTTAGCTGAGGGGCATCATGACAGTGCTCTTACCCATGTTCTGTACACAATCATTGCTTTCCTAGGTGTTGCAGATCACAAGGTAAATAACTTGTCTGTTACTAGGTTAATGTTTATATAAAGTTTTGTAGGTAAGAATTTCACTAGGTCCGAGCTCATCCAAGCCTAAATCAAAACCAGAAAGTTCAACATTCCCACCCTATACTGGCATTGAACCAACACTGGAAGCTTTACATCCTGGCTGAGCAGCTTCAGTACAGTAAGCCAAACCGTACAATATGCAAATTGTTTAGCTGACAGGGACTTTGCTGCGTTTCATAACCTAAAAAATCTCAGTAAAATGACCATAAAATATTCTGTCATCAGTGTTCTGGATGTTCAGAATGCTTTGCATACAAACTGCTTCTTGCTGTCTCTATTTAGCCTGTATCCGGAGCTAAACTATACCAGTTGCTGTACCACCAGATGATCCCTCCCCAACAGAGAAGGGGGATCAGGAAAAGGAGGGGAGGGAGACCATGGGTTGAAATGAGAATAGATCTAATGAAGCAGTGAAACTAATGCCAGTACCAGGTATACAAAGTTACATTCAGCCCAGTGAACGCACAGCACTCAAAATAAACAAGGAGGCATTCAGCAGGAACAGAATGGTAAGCAAGCCCCTTTAGGGACAGGGTAAATGGAGGGTGAGGAGGAGCAGGATCAGGAGGAGCCCAGACCTGAGCAGGAGCCCCTGTCCTCAGCAGACTTTCTGCTTTGTAGTGAGCGTGAGGGTTATGGTATGGGATATACTTATAGCCAACTTAGGTCAGCTGCCTAGGCTGACTCCAAACTGCTAGCAGCCTACAGGTCATGGTTGGCCCAGGATTCAATTCCAGTGAAACCAGGACAGGTGCCAGGTAGGTGAAGGAAAGATTATGAAAGGCTTAGAGGCCAAGGTGACATGATTTTGATAATGGAAGATGGGAAAACCAAGTTTTGTGTGATTTTTCTTTTTCCTAATACTCTGCTCGCTGGCACTTTGCTGCAGTTGTGTGCCAGCTAGAGATTCAAGCTTCAAGTCCTATTAGGCTGTTGTGATTAGTGCTGAGGTCTAACTATGTATCCTATGTTCCTGCTTTTAACTAGAGTAACAGTTTCAGGAAATAACTCACATCTTTGGCTTTTGTTGAATAAGTATGTTTTTTCATTGAAGTATCACTTTGGAGTGAGGTGTTAGACTCCTAAGAAATATTAATGGCATCTCTATGTGTTTCCAGGGAGGAGTACTTCTTCTGGTACTTGCATTATGCTGTAAGGTTGGTTTTCACATGGCCTCGCGAAAATTGTCTGTGGATGTAGGTGGAGCCAAGCGTCTTCAAGCTTTGTCTCATCTTGTTTCTGTCCTTCTGTTATGCCCATGGGTTATTGTCCTCTCTCTGACAACAGAGGTAAGATAGCAAGCAAAAATAAGTAATTTTTTTATAATGCTGCAGCTTGTGAAATCAATTTAAACATTTCTGTTAAAATATCTTTAAAATTACCAAACTTTCAATCTTCATTTTTGGAGTAAGCATTGTTTGAAATTTTTCCTCTACATTTTGATGTATATCTGAGTGATATCTTAATTACTTCCTTTATGAGGTAACTTTATTTCATCTTTCTAGTACAGATATTACATACTGGATTTATATACTAACATTATTACACAATATTAATGATTGTGTAAATGCAGGACTTTTTCATTCCTGAAGATTATTGTAATTTAAAGACACATTCTTTACCCCTGCACACTTAGGGAGAGACCATTGCAAATACAGTGTTGCATATGGCATTGCTTTTAAGCACACAAGACTAAGGTGCTGTATTGAATATTAGCTGTATGTGTCTCTCTATAACTGAAATGTTGGGTTTATACAGAAAAATGAAAGTGTAAAAATACGTTTTAATGGGTTGCTGAAGGCATTTATAACAAAAGCGATCTAAATTTAATGTAAATACATTCATATCTGATGGTGAACAGTCTTGTTTAAAATGTATTTTTTGTTGCAGAGTAAAGTAGAGTCTTGGTCTGCTCTCATCATGCCTTTCATAACAGTCATCTTTTTTGTTGTGATCCTGGATTTCTACGTGGAGTCCATATGCTCTGTCAAGATGGAAGCTTCCACATGTGCTCGATATGGATCCTTTCTTATTTTCATTAGTGCACTGCTTTTTGGCAACTTTTGGACACATCCAATAACAGACCAGCTTCGAGCTATGAACAAGCCACCACACCATGAAAGCACAGAGCACGTTCTTTCTGGAGGGGTGGTAGTGAGTGCTGTCTTCTTCACTTTATGTACGTATTTTTATTCATCTTCTAATAAAGCTCTGTCTGCGTAACTGGGAAGCCTATCAGAAAACAGATGTATGCAGAATTCTTTTGAATGAGCTTTTATGGATTCTTTTGAACAAAAAGAGCATTGAATAATATGGATTTTTTTTAAATATAAATTTGTGTTCTTTTATTGTATCTACAAAAATAAGAATGTAATCTCTTGTGGAATTTATAATCTAATCTTACAGAAGTTTACAGTTACTTTGCTGCCTGCAAATTTCATGTAATTTCATTTGATTTCTGATAAAACATGTTATAAAATAGCTGTGAAGCTTAGAAACAGCAAGAAAACCTTCAATACTTCCCTTGCAGCTGCCAATATCCTGTCCTCCCCCTCCAGAAAAGGGCAGAAGGGTACCCTTATTGGCTATTCCCCTGAAGGCACTCCTCTGTATAACTTCATGGGTGATGCATTACAGCAGAGCTCTCAGTCATTGCCTCGGTTTATTAAGGAGTCACTGAAACAAATCCTTGAGGAGTATGATTCTAGGCAGATCTTCTATTTCTTGTGCCTGAATCTGGTAAGTGCGTGGTTTTATTTTTCTCACACCCAATCACAGTAGTACATAAGTAGTAAGGTTCCTGTGATTGATTGTTTTTAACGTGACCCTTGGAAAAATAGTTTAATTAGATGGAATGTTAAAATAGATTATTCTTGTGAGAATCTTACAATAAGTAGCAGGTCAGTTTGATTTTGTTGGCTTAGTGTGGCACTGATCTATGTGTAACCATTACACTGGTAAGTAAATACTTGCATGGTGGTGTGTTTAAAAGTGAAGTGTCTCTACCTTACCAGCAGATAAGCTGAAATTAATAAATCCTTCAAGGGTGGAGACAACAAAAGATTAAATGTGGGAATGACTAGTGTAATTTTGGAGTAGGGTAGTTAATAGTAAGTCATACAAGGAAAACACAGGTATTAAAAATATTTCCTTGTGTACACTTCTCAAAACTAATTCCTAGGATTTAAACTGTCATCTAATTTTTGAGGAAAATTTTTACAGAACAAATTTATACATATTATGCTTTTTACACTAATAATAGACCAGATCAGGGTTGTTGCATTGTTTAATGACAAATTACATAAATTTTTGTCTGCACAACCTCAGTTTAATATTGTAAAGTAAAACAAATGTAGAGGGCTGTTTTCTTAGATCTAGGGCTTTTGGTAGGTTCAAAAAAGTCTCTTTATACACTTGGAATGTATCACTTTTGTTTTATTAGATAAGATGTCTGCAAATATCTGAAGGGTGAGTGTCAGATGGAAGGATCCAGTCTCCTTTCAGTGGTGCTCAGCAATATAAGTAACAATAGGTATAAACTGGAGCACAGAATTTCCACCTCAACATGAGGAGGAACTTCTTCACTGTGAGGGTGACAGAGCCTGGAACAGGCTGCCCAGAGAGGTTGTGGAGTCTTCCCTGGAGTCTTTCTAAACCCATCTGGATCTGTTCCTGTGCAGCATGCCCTGGGTGATCCTGCTTTCGCAGGGGGGTTAGACTCAATGATCTCTAGAGGTCCCTTCCGACCCTTATCATTCTGTGATTCTGAGAAAGAAGGTGGTCTAAACATACATGAACAATACCTTTTGAAAACTATCAACTGTCTGATGAAAAGTTTTTCCTGCTGCTCCCAAGACATAAAATTACAAGTTAATCATATCAAAACTCTTTTCCATTTTAGGCTTTCACTTTTGTGGAGCTTTTTTATGGTGTATGGACCAATAGCCTTGGTCTTATTTCTGATGGATTTCACATGCTTTTTGATTGTTCTGCATTAGTGATGGGGCTTTTTGCAGCTCTGATGACACGATGGAAAGCAACACGCATATTTTCCTATGGGTATGTATATTAGGGTCTTTAAGGACTATCTGAAAATCATTCTACTCACTCATTTTCAAAATGTCCTGCTATAAACATATGTTTGGGATGTTTTAATAATGTGTGGTTCTGAGGAATTTTTGCTATGTCTCTTCTGTTCCATTGGTGAAGCTATTCCATCCTAACCTTGAAAAAAAAATCTTGAGAGGTAATTTTCATTTATCTCAATATATAAAATTTTATCACTGAATATTATTTAGAAAATGCCTCGCTATATATGTATGAACGTCAAACAAAAATGTACACTGAAAGTTAATGTTTGTATGAGGATTTCAATTCTGCTGACATAATAAAAATTTGTACAGTTAAATTGCATAGTAATTCAACAGTCTGAAGTCCTGAATATGCAGTATATATTAAAAACTACTTACATTATTATAGCTTTACAATATGGTATTTGCACAGTTGAAAACAAGCTAGAGCTTGGGCAGAAATAAAAATAACTAACCCAGAAATTAAAATTATTTTATGGCATTGAAGCCAAAAATCAAAGCAATCTTAACACTGTAAATTAAATATATTCTAACTTCAGAATTTGTTCTGAGTACCCATTCTTCGCTCTCACAAGTACATATGTTTACTTTCAGGTATGGACGTGTAGAAATTCTCTCTGGATTTATTAATGGCCTCTTTCTGATGGTAATTGCTTTCTTTGTCTTCATGGAATCAATGGCCAGACTGGTAGATCCTCCAGACATAGATACAAATATGCTAACTGTAAGTTTTGTCATTCTGTTTGAGTGTTGTTTGGCAATTAATGGTTCATTTATGTTAGTCTTAAAAAAAAAAAGACTGAAGCTGCATACTCAGGAGATATAAACTGTGCCTTTTGTAACATACTGTAATTGTAAAATCAAAACTATGTCTAGCTTTAAAATACAAAAATATATAGGGGTGAATATAGTTTAGTTATAATAGTGTAATTAAATTTTTTTCCTAAGATGTTACTGCTCTAATCTTTTTAGATGGTGGTCTTTCTATAATAAAACTTAGTAAGGAAATGATCTTTCAAAGACTCGATTTGGTTCTGCTGCTATGTATACCAACCTCAATTATTACAGAAAATATTTTTCTCTGAGAAACCTCAAAAATCAGACAGAATTCGTATCATTACATTGAGTGTGTTACTGTGGCATAAACAGTCACGAAGCTGTGCATAGCCTTTATTAGCTACACCTGTGTCACTCATTCACAGCCTCTTCAGAAGCTCCTCATTTAAATATTAAAGCTTTCATCCCTTTCTTTCAAATGCAGTAGTTATTCTTCTTCAAACAATTTTTTTTTTGTTACGTAAATTTTGCAGACCCAGGCCTTCATTGATAACATTTCCAGCTTTACTTCTTTTCTCTCACACAAATTTGTGCTCTCCTTCTCCCTTCACTAGCAAAAATAATTATTTTTATGTAGGCACAATTGGAAATGTGCATTGCTGGAATCAGGGCCTGATTTTTATTTTACCTTTTTAATGTCTAATATTTGCTCCATTTTCACTACTGATTTTCTTTCTTGGGGCTGGGAGGGGTTACTCTCTCTACATGAGCAGGATCTGCATAGCCAAAGAAAGATCTAACACACCGGAGCAGGACTTGCTTAACTCTTTATTAGCTGGAATTATTCTTATGCTTTCTCATTTCACAAAGTAAGAGTAGAAAAACAGAAGCAGATAAAAAGCAAAACTCAACGAATAAAGCAGTAATTACAGTCTTCTCTTAATATAACTTTAGATGACTGTGTTTGTCCTAGATACAATATCTTTTTATTTTTCCAATGAAAAAAAAGCATATATTTTATTCACACGGCTTCATCTCTCTTTGAAAGTAAATAAAATCAATCACTTTTTCTTAAAGCTAAATTTACTATCTTGTTGATTTGTCAATAGTAGGTTTTGGTGGTGGTTATCAGGTGGGGGTTTTGGGAAGGTTGGGGAGAATAGGATTTTTTTTGAAAGAAAATTCCTTTGAAATGAGCTTGTACACTGAAAGGATGTTACAAGGAATCCTTATTAGAATGATCTTTCTTTTAATGTGATGCTTCCACAGTTTTCCTTAATTACATGCACCGTGTTTCTGATTACCGCGTTTTAGAAAATAAAGTTGGACATCTGGGAAGATACAGTGAAGTTAAAGACTTTTCTCCCCCTCACAGCCAGTCTCGGTCGGAGGACTGATCGTCAACCTTGTTGGTATCTGTGCCTTTAGCCACGCACACTCCCATGGGGCTTCTCGGGGAGGTTGTCACTCACATGATCACAGCCATTCTCACCATGGCCACAGCCACAGCCATGGGCATGGCCATTCCCACAGTGACCATGGGTACAGCCATGGACATTCTCATGGGTCTTCTGGAGGAGGCATGAATACCAACATGAGGGGCAAGTACAGATTATTGAATAAATATATATATGAGATTTCTAGCATACTTTGAAGATCATTAGAATCAGACCCTGTAATATGCATCATTCTTTAAATCTCTCTCCAGAAAGGATCTGAGAGCCATTTAATCTGATATACATGTACTTCTCAAACTGTTTCTTCATTAATGTTTAACTTGAAGAAACATATATGTGAAATGTTTCTTTGCATGTCTTTCTTGGATGTGGGTAATACCAAAGGACCAATAAAAATAATTAATCTATAGTCTTCACTAATGTGACTAAACAGACATTGTAAACCTTACTGAAGAAGCTTAAAGTCCTTGTTTCTAAATTCCATCTGGAAATGAAAGTACAAGATACCTATATATAAAGACACCACCATGCTTCTAGGTATCAAGTGACAGCTGATGGTGAAAACATTGAGGAGGGAGAAGAAGCAGAATAACAGATGCAGACCAGCAATCTATAATATGTTTCAATTTGTGATTTAAAATATAAGGTGGTAAAGATTTTTTTTCTTTTTAAAATCTAAAGTCAGAAGCTAACTGAGAAGGGCAGTATATATATATAATCTCAGCATAGCTACTTCTTTTTTTTTTTTTTTTTTTCCCTGGTAGGTAGAAAGTAGTTATTTATCAAAAGCTTGGCTTATAAGAAAAATCTGTGAAAAAATTAGTTTATCTGTAAACTTGTCAGAACATAAACATTTTTGCAAAGAGTCTCATACTTCATTGGTTACTTTACATCCTAATTCAGTTGTCTGATCTGTTTTCTGCCATTTTCGTGAAGTCTGCCCATACTCTTGTCTACTTCAATATTCTTTCAAATCCAGACACTTAACTGGTACTAATCTTAAAAATGGTTACGATTTTATTTTTCTGTGTACATTGAGAATGCTACCCACCATTAAAACAGTATAAAGTACAAAATTCCTAGGAGTAGCAGATAGACAATCTTCTAATAAAACTGAAGCAGAGCTGGCATGCAAAACCCAAATGATACCTTAATAACTGTCCACGTTTGCAGGCCAGTGCATTTGCACTCATCTTTCTAATCCTGTTAATGATCAATGAGTCACTCTATACAAAGTTTATACTGTACAAAGATTATGCTATATAGTACAAAACCTACTTACCATTCGAGGCTATTCACATGTGGTTCAGTTCTGAATGCCTGCATAGATCATTGCACTGTTATATTTTTTTTAATATTGCTTTGTAATTAAACATTAGAAAAGCTAAATGTTTTGTTTCATTTTGCACCAAGTTAGGCAGATGATTGCTTTTATTTAGCTTGAAGGGTGTTTACTATATTTAGTAAGTCTGATTGCATTTCTGCTTTTGAATATAAATGTACATTTTAAACAGTATTGTTCAACTTAATCATGCAGTTTATTTTGGTTTCAGGTGTGTTTCTGCACGTGTTAGCAGATACTCTTGGCAGTGTTGGTGTTATTGTATCCACAATATTTATTCAGCAATTCGGATGGCTCATAGCTGATCCACTGTGCTCCCTTTTTATTGCCACGTTGATTTTTCTTAGTGTTATCCCACTGTTGAAAGATGCCTGTCAAGTGCTTTTGTTGAGGATACCTCCAGAACAGGAGAAGGATCTTCACACTGCTTTAGAAAAGGTCATAATTACAATTCTAAATTCTTCATATGCAAACATACAAAGCTATAACTGGTTTTACTAATTATTAAACTCAAGTAGTTTAGTCTGACAGCTTCTGTTATCTTACACAACTTCATGTCTCAGTTTTAAATCTATTTTGTAGAGATATGACAAGATTAGGAGTTCTACTGAATAATGTTGTTATGCAGCTGAAACACTTGTACAGTTTTCTGCTTTTAATGGTAGTTTATTATTTCAAACAAGCATGCTAACAGTGTGGGAAAGATTTCTAGTACTAAGAAAGTAATGTAGCAATTTTGCAGCCTTTTAAAACTTGATGTGTACAGTTCAGGCTATAGGATTCTATCTGGTGTCTGTAATTGCAGGTTTTCTTATTTGTCCTTCTCATGAAGTACATGCTGATTCACAGTATGTGAGACTGCAAAAGCAAACCTGTTTTTTTCTATTTACTTCTTAATTCTAATTTCTTATCTTCCCAGCTGCTGCAGTACAGTATCTACTTTGAGGATGTATTTAGTCTTCATTGTCAGCTTCTTTGAAGTTTGTGCCCAGAGTTGTAGTGCAGATTCAAGTGTGGGGAGCTCCTCTCTGTCAAAGAACTTGTTACTTCTTCTTTGAGGACACCATCACCTAGAGGCAGCACGGAAGACTACCCTGATGGTGTCCAGTTAATTAGAGGGGAAGATGTCTTCTTATGTGCATGAGAAAGAGTAAATGTCACTTGACTGGGAGAGAATTGTGTAGTGAAAGGAAGGTGAAGTGTAGAGTGTAGTTTCACTTTTGATGAAAGAAGAGAGCAATTCTGGGAAATGGGTGAAAAATTAAAGAATTTTTTAAAAAACAAATAAAGAGCAATTCATTAAAAGGTAATAGGAAAACTATATTGAAACTATTGAAAAACACATCACAGTAAAACAATATGGTTGCTGTACATTGATTCCAGCCAGCAGCCAGGCATCCACACAGCCACTTGCTTGCTCCCCCCTTTACCACTACCATTGCCAGTGGGACTGGGGAGAGAACAAGGAACAGCAAAAGCAAGAAAAATCTGGCAGCAATATAAAAGCAGTTCAACAGGTGAAGGAGAGATGGGGGTGGAGAGGAGAGCAGTGTTCCAGCTTCCACAGACAGCCTGTTACCCAGGAAGCCTCTATCTAAGCCACAACCACCTTGGAAGCCAAAGATCCCCTTCTTCCTCTCTCCCAGTTCTCACTGCTGAGCATGGCATTACAGGGCTGGCAGCAACTCCTTGGCCAGCCTGGGGCAGCTGTCCCAGCTGCTTCCCCTCCCCAGCTCCTGCCCACCCCCAGCCTACTCACTGGTGCAGGGCATAGTGCGCAAACCAGAAAACCTTGACAGAGCCCAAGCACTGTTCAACAACAGACAACACACTGGGTGTTACCAAAGCTGTTACAGGCACAAAGGCCAAACTCAGCACTGCACGGGCTGTTGTGCGGGAAGTTAAACCCATCTCAGCCAGATGCAGTACAAACAAAAATTTTAAGATGTGATAAACTATGGAAATACACTGTCTCTGAATTAAGTCCAACTTTGATAACTAAATAGCTGCCTGTCCTGCATAGTGAGGTAACAGATGCCTTAGAAATGGTTAAATGGTCATCCAGCTTTATGATTGATCTGTCCACTGATACTGGGATCTGTATGAAGCGTTTATCCTATTTAGCATTGTGCTTTGCTGGGTTTTTCATTTACTTTGACTTCTACGTCCTACTCTTTGCCAGTAGCAGCAAGGTGATCTTTCAGATACTATGTGTATCTGAATACAGCATAGGTAGAAAGTTGCTTCGCAATCAACTTTGTTTCCCTGTCAAGTATTTGTCACCAATATCCATATACATACACAAGCTTAAAATGTGTTCTTAAAATAATTGTTGTTAATGTAATTTCTTCACAGATTCAAAAAATAGAGGGAGTCATATCCTACAGAGATCCTCATTTTTGGTGTCACTCTGCAAGTGTTGTGGCGGGTACAATACATGTGCAAGTAGTATCAGATGTGATGGAACAGAGAATTGTACAGCAGGTAAGGTGCAAGGTTTTAAATCCCAATGTCTTAATTTCTTACTCTGTAGCCCTTTTTCAAGCACAGACAGATGTTTGAAGCTGCTATTATGAGTATTTTTGTGACTATTGGTTAATTTCTCAGAGCTGTAATGTACTTCCCGTTGCCTGCTAGCTTGGAATTAGTTGCATATTGAGTTCTTTACTAAAACATCTACAAAAAAAAAAAAAAAAAAACAAAACAAAAAAAAAAAAAAAAAACAAAACAAAAAAAAAATTCCAAACAAAAAAGTTGGGAGGATTCTCACTGTTGAAAGCAGCTCTACGTCTGCTCTGAGAAAAGGAGGAGGAGGTGGATTTCACGCTGCAAAACAGGCAGAAAACAGGAGGGCTATCTGGATGATAATCATGTGTGTATAATGGGCTTGCAATTATCTGTCTGGCTTGGGTTTTTCTTTCCCTTAAAAAGTTACTAACTTCCTTGTGCAGGACACTGAGAACTGAACAATGTGCAGTTACAAAACTTACAGTGGTACAAAGCCATACTCTCTGTGCTTGTCTTAGCTTTCCAGAAAATTGAATTCTTTATTATATTTTTTAAATCTACAGTATTTCAGAGCCATAGCGCATCAAGTTACTGTGAGATGCATATGAAGCATTATACAAATGTTAATGATCGTGTTCTATTCAGGTTACAGCTATTCTGAAAGATGCTGGTGTGAACAACCTAACTGTCCAAGTGGAGAAGGAAGCTTATTTTCAACACATGTCCGGACTCAGTACAGGATTTCAGGATGTCCTTGCAATGACTCAGCAACTAGAATCCATGAAATACTACAAAGATGGTACTTACATCATGTGATACAAGGTTGTGTTCACCATAGGATGTATAAACAGTGAAACTATAGGATTCCATATTCATATTTTTGTCAGGACTTCTCACACATATGTGTACAGAAACAAATGTACTATATATTTGAATTTTTTAAGCATACTGTCTTTATTAAAATTGAATCAAATGCTTTTATAAAAGAAATGAGACACTTAAGTATTTGCTGTTGAGTATATATGAAAATATTGGAAATTTTAAATACTGTACTTAGTGTTTATTAAACAGAAGTCTTGCAGCTTGTGGATGAACTCATACTTTCAAGTATGGAGCATATTAATTCTAATGTCATATTTGCAGTGGGAAATTGAAATAGTTTATGTTGGAATGCAAACAGTCAAATGAAAAAATATTTTTCTTGGCTTGAAGACTCTTGGAAAAAATGTACATGTTTATTATGGGGAGTAAAAAACATGAAGTCATGGGTTTTTGCACGTTTTGTTAAATAATAGACATATTCAGATTTTACATTATATCTTGACATTCAAATCTGGTAGTAAACTTCACTTGACTGCATCAGCCCAAATAGATGATACAATTTTAAATTTATATCAAATGATTTTTCTCCCTAAAAAAAATTCACAGGTCAATAGTGATAAATTGGTAAGCAGAAAAATTAGACACGTCTCTATTTTCTGGGAAGACTCATAATCAAAAAAACACTGTAGAATTTTTTATTATTTTTTTTTTTTACTTTTTGTATTAATAACTGCAACTGCTATAGTTTTAAGCCTAACTTCACTGATGCGTTAAAGGATCCACCCAGCTAAACTTCATCACTTCACAATAGTATTCTTTTTTTTTACTACCCTAACACA
>JANHGL010003487.1:63800-81337 GCA_024611195.1 Ceyx melanurus | reverse complement strand
GGTGGGTTGATGCGGGTGTGGCGGAGTGCGTCTGGGGGGATTGGTGTGGATTTAGGGGTGGCTGTGTGGCGTGAGAGGCGGCTTGATTTTGGGTTGCGTGGGGCGGGGGGGGGGCGGGGGGGGGGCATAACCTCATTCTCAGCTCTTTATATAGAATTTCTACCTATGCTCACGTGAGATTGGAAATACTCCTCTCTCTGCACCAACTCTCCAGCACCCAGGAACTGCATGAAACCAAGCATGCAATGAACATGGTATTTAGCAACCTTCAAAACTGCTTCTATCAGTGTATCTCATAAAACTACTCCAGCGTGTAAAAATGAAGTGATAAATGAGTATGAGGGTTCCATATAATTCCTGGTGGACAGGTATGCACATCATAATTGGACAATCTGCCCCCTTTGATTGCTATCTCAGCTTGGGAGACCAAGGATCACATAGCCATGGAAAATACACAGTAATATGCAGGAATGCATGCCTGGCTATCTGTAGCTGGCACACAACACCAGGGTTTTTTTTGAGTTGGGAATGTATATGTTTCACATTTATGAATTGGTGCAAACTGCAGTGACAGGAGGTATCTTTTGTCCTGCTTTTCTCTCCCATAGTGTCAGCCTGAGAAGAATAAACACATTGCACGGCAGCAAATGATCTCTGTTGTCAGAACCAGCTTCACAAAGGCTACTTAAGAAAAGTGTGTAAGGCATTTCCTTTTGAATGAAAAAAACCCAATAAATAAAATCTTGCATGATAATAAACTGTCTCAAAATGATACCTGAAAAACTGACATGATAAAAAGCATACAGGAAAGGGCTGGAAAGGGCTTTCACACTCTGATGGGCAGTTTTTTAGCAGTAACAGCTCAGTGCAGCACGTAGAGCTAAAGAAGCTGTAACTTTCTATCTGGGTGTAGCTAAGTAATTCAAGATGCTGCAAGTTAAATGTAACAGTAGAAAGGAAGAAGTTCAAAAACAAAAGTCCCAGGCATTTCAGTACAGCGTACAGTATGCTAAATTGTGGTATTACAGAAATTGCTGAGAATTTGGCCACAAAACGTTTCATACTGCACCAGGCTTCTGCCAGGGCTGGGTTCCAGACATTTTTCTTTTCACCTGTGCTTTTTTTTTTCCCTTTCCTGTTAACACAAAACAAAGAAGTCCCACTGTATCAGAGAATTACAGCCCTTGTCCTGAATGCACCTCTCCGTTCCTTCAATCGGCGCAACCGAAAAGTCACCATGCACCAGGCAAAGATAACCACAAATCTGTTCTTACCCTCCCCGTACCACCTGAGTGCTGCTATTATTCCTCATCCTTGGGGAAAGGACCCCATATGTGAGTTTCAGAAACCACCTCAGTAACTCCAAGCATCATTATCAATAGTAGGATGAACTGCAGCTGGGATGCACTGAGAAGGCACGGTAATACTCGCCCTAATCTCTGCATTCATCTCACTGGCCCTCACTAGGAAGTTTAAGTACATTTACTGGGGATTCTTCAGCCCTTGAAAGGTAGGAAGACATCTATGAGGCTTGACGTACTAGCTAATTAACTTGGGTTTGGAAAAAAAAAATCTTCTTATCTACTTAACTTGGAGACACTCTCTTTGTTTTTAAGCCTGCAGACGACCTTCTCTTTAAAATGCACATTACGTACAACTCAATAGTATGGAATGTATTATTTTTAACGAGGACCTATTTTAACTTCCACGTAAAACTACTAACATTTGACAGAAGGGTTTTGTTTAAAACATTTGCAGCATCAGCTGAATGACAGTCTATAGCCTATGTCTTGCAAGACAGGCTAGAAAATCACTGTGCTTTCTTTCTGTCCTTAAAAACCCAGGAATATTGATGTATGAATCACTTGAAAATGAACCCCCAAATGCATACACACACCTCCCCAAAAAGCTAGAAGGAAAGAAAAAAAAAATAAATTAAAAAATCTCCCAGTTTTTGTTTCTTGATCTCTTGAAGGGGAGAATATTGAGGCTGGGAGAAAGTGATTGAATTCGTGCCTGCAGTGGTTGGGGCACGTGAGTATTTCATGCAGTTCTTCTGACAGGAACATAGACGTGAGCAACTCCTGTAACGTCCCTGCTCAGAATTAAAGCATTCTAAAATTTCCTGCAAATTTCACAGAGCAATTTAAAATCCTCGACATATTCCTAACAGATAGAACAGTGGCATGATTGACCAAGCTTTTTTTTTTTTTTTTCCCTTCTTCTTTTTTAAAGTACACATATGATGATGCATCATAGTTATAAACAGATGGTATTTGGCCTCCTTCCTATTCTCAACATTTGGAATTCCTAAACTATGTGAATTAAACAATAATATTTTATAAACATACAAGGGATTTTGCTCACTGCTTTGTTAACATAGAAATTATACAATGCTGACATTTATTTAAATTTTAAAAAGTAAACAAGAGTGTGTATTGAATTAAAGCAAGCTAAAATCAACAGAAAGAAATATGTTCTGAGCGCACATTACCTACGACTGCACGGGCCTTTTTAGGGGAGACATAATGGGATGAAGCACAAATTGTAGCTTAGACAGTCTGATCCTTTGTGCTCGAAAGGCTCATTTAACACCTCACTGTAAACAACGGATATTTATACCATAATTGGCCAGTTGACCATCAGTTGTTCATTTACTATGTAACCTGCTATTATGGAGTTAAAAGAAGTTCCTTTCTGTTGGCTTTTCTAGGAGTGAAAGTGTGTTTGCAATTTTAGTACCAACTGGATTCAGTCTAACACTTGTACTTAGTATGAGAAACATTTTCATAATACCAAAATTTGGGGGAATAGGAGTATTCCTGCCAGGAAGGGAAGAAGTATTGGTTCTTAAAAGAAGAATTCTGTTTGCCTGGTTTCCTCTTTCCTTTCCATTTTAACCCCTTTTTAGGCTCCTCTCTAGCTGTGCAACGCTGAGAAGCACTTAGGTTTTAATCACTATTCCCAGGTCTGCAAAGAGGTTCTGTGATGAATAAATAATGAATCGGAGATTTTAATCAGTGTTATGATTTTTGAAAAGGCTAATTATCATTGTTTACAGACATGCCTTTCCCATGTATTTCCTTGTTTTGCCTTCAAAGCTCTAAGGGTTAAGCCCCGAGCATGCAGCCCTCCCATTCCTCCTCAGCGCCGCACTCCTTGCCTGGGTTTTCTTTTGGGGTTTGGGGGTATTTTTTGTTTGGGATTTTTTTTTGTGTGTGTCTTTTGTTTTGTTTTGTTTTCAGGGAGAGTGGACAACCAAACCGTAAGAGAGATGGAGCCAGGCAGCCGGAGGCTCGCAGGGCTGGGAAAAAGGCTCCGCACCCGCGGAGGGGTGTGGGGGGGATAGTGGTTATTTCTCCTTGCCTGCTATCGGTATAAGTGTTACCAAGAAAGCGAAGCGGAGGAGCGGCGGGGGTAGCCGGGCTCCGTTCTCGCTCGCAGTGCTACGCCGGGCTGCGCGGAGAGACGCGGAACGAACCGCGGAGCTGTTCCCGCAGCGATCGCTCCCGGAGCGTCCGCTGCCCTCTCCTCGCCTTTAGCATTATTATTACTGCTTCAGCTGCCATTGGCGTCGTTTAACCCTAGTTCCCATCCCTGCCCTCACCTCCATCCTTTCGGCTTCGCCGGGATGGGAAAAGCCCTTTTTTCCCCGGGTAGGACCTTTAGTGCCAACGGGTGTCCCTCCCCTACCCCGCGTAACTCCCCGGGCTGGGACCGGTCCCACCCCGGCAGCCGCCGCTGCTACGCGGGTGCCGCGGCCCCATCCCTGAGCTCCTGCACCCTTGCACTCCCGCGCCCCTGCGCACCAGCGGCCCCATCCCTGCTCTCCCGCATCCCCGCGGTCCCATCCCTGCGCTCCCGCGACCGCATCCCTGTTCTCCCACAACCCTGCGTTCCCCCGGTCGCTTCCCGCTGCCTCCTCCCCGTGAAGCGCTCGCTGCTGCTGCCGCTGCCGCTTCCACGGAGGGTGGGCGATAAGTTGTAACGCAGCTACAGAGCACTCGATTCTCAGTTTTCCAGCAACAGCTGTGTATCTTCGCTAAGAATGTAAAGAACTATCAGGAGATAATGCAGCATTGCTATTTATTACCCCATAATTAAAGTTCTGACAGTGTTTCTATTATAAAACCTTATTTGCAAGGGTTCATAACTCAGAGGCAAAATTTTCCTGCAAGACGAAGCCTCGCTTACCAGACTGAATCATTTAAAAAGTCTTTCAGTTAAATAAGGTTAGCCTATTAGAGAGTAAAAGTCTCAAGGACTGTCGTTAAGGTGCTCATTTATATCTGCAAATAACAAACTACAAAGTCCCCCAAATCAAGGATATGTAAGAGGAAAATTATTATTTTTTTTTCAAAATCAAGGTTTCATGGAAAGGTTTTAATATAATTCTCTAGGAAATTATTCCCATGAAAACAATTTGTTTGAAAGAAAATGCCCTCTGGGCTTTTCCACACAAACTAGTCTTGGGCTAGTACATGAGAACCAAACTTAAAAGTGACTATGAAGAGAAATGAGACGGGCTAATTCATTTCAACTGTCCTTACTGGAATAAAAAACCAAGAGTAAACAGCTTGAACAGGGAAAGGTGAATTTAATTTTCAAGGCCCTTTAACTTCTAATAATCTGAGGAACAAGATGGGAGGTACATTCTACCCTCCCAGTTATCCTGATGTAAATTCATTCAAGATTTATATTGGTGTAATAGAGAAGCAGAATTTGCTCCATGATTTCTAATGAACTGCTGGCTCGGTCTTTAAAAATGCAATTAGAAAAATCTAGCCTCCTAATTCAGAACAGCTTTGAGCTAAGTCAGAGGTCTTGATGCTGCACACAGGGTTGGGAGCTGGTCTGTACCAGGGCTCCTTGTGGTGCCTGCAGCACAACCAGAGCTGGGCTGGGAACGCTGGAAAGAGTTTGCTACAAAATTCCCTAGTTATTTTAGGATTTTCTTTTCTATTATACGGGAAAAGACAATTCTCATGCGGAATAAACCTGTGTTTCCTGTGATCTGAAATAGTAAGACAAAAGGATTGTAGGATTAGGTGCCTGGCCTGTTACTGATGTGGAAGGCAAGGAGCTGTGGGGTGAGTTTGGCACGAGTCGGGAAAACCCATTTGGCTCCGACTTGTTCCAAAAGCTGTATCAAAGGGCATGCAGTTGCTGTGTCAATGCAGGTGAATCATCAATAAATATGAAAGTAAGTCAAGGGCTAATTCTGTCATTTTACTCATAAGATTAGGTCTCTGCACTCACCGCTTACTCATGTGTGTAGGAACAACGGGCCCGAGATCCCGATTTGTTTCTCTGACCTTTTGAAGTGAAGGCTTTAAATGAAGCAGAGTGGAGTGGCTGTCTCGTTTGATCTTCAGAAGCTGGAAGGTAAAACTCCTCAGGTTGTTTCAGTCTGCAGTGGGCTGGTGGGGGGAAGACCTGCCTTGGGGGAAATATTGCCTCTGACTACCTGGAATCCCTACCTCACCTTCTTGACAACCTCAAAATAGCCCAGGGTTGCCACCTACAAGAGGCCAACCTGAAGGTTCCTAGGAGATGTGGTAAGGACACTTTCATCCTTGCTCTAAGAGCAGCTGTGTTTGTCTGCTAAGAATGTAAAGAACTATCAGAAGATAATGCAGCATTGCTATTTATTGCCCTGCAATTAAAGTTCTCACAGTGTTTCTATTATAAAACCTTATTTGCAAGAGCTCATCACTCAGAGGGAAAATTTTCCATCAAGATGAAGCCTCACTTACCAGACTGAGCTGGGTACAGTTAAAGTATCACCACTCAGTAGCAGCACCTCACCAAGGAGCTGGGTGAGACCTCCTTTGGTCAACAAGGTGTGCACCTAGGACAGCAGGAGTCTTCAACTCGAAACCACAGAGCTTCGGTGTATCAAGTCTGTTCACCACAAGCCCAAGTGCAACACTACAGCATCAACTCTTTCCCTTTCTCCCAGTAAGGTCTAGAGAATGTCTCACTGTGAAACTCAAACCATTCACTGCAATTGTACCATGCCTCAGTTTCCCAATCAGCAAAGATGTACAAAATTTCTAATTAGCTCTTGCTAGTGCAAGGTGTGATAACACCAGTGACACACTGGTAAGAAGCACAACATGTTACTTGGTTCTACACAGTACAACTACCACAACTTTATATCCTATCTTGAGAAGACCACTTGTCCTCACACACATTGAACACCTAGAGCCAAGGTGGGCTTTGGCTAAGCAGAAAGAAGGAACCAACTCATGAGGTAGATGATTCCTGCAAAATTACAGCAGTGCAGGAAAATATCCAAGCACTTACCATTGGATCTGTCCTGGGGTTTCTTGATTGCTTAATGGAGTAATTTTAAAGAGAGGTACCTTGTGTTCTCTCCTGTGCTGGAAAAGGACAGTTCAGCATCTTGACGTCATCGGAAGGCACATGTGTGGAGGGCGACCTGCCCATGATCTTCACCTGCTGTGGAGAGAGTTTGGGCACAGGAAAAGATGCTGCTGGGGGACTGCTGGGATGGGGAGAGGAGTTATTTTGCCCAATCTGAGGGAAGCTCAAACCACAGCTGTCCACAAAGAGAGGTCTTACCAGGCTTTACGATGTAGTCTTACCCAGAGTCCTCTTCTGCTTCTTCCCAGAGCAGAGTTGAAAATCTTGGAATTGTCATAACGTTTTATTATCACTTGCAAAACAGATTCTACTTCATCAGATAAAGACACAATTGCATTCATTGACTCTGACACAAGGATATGCATAGTGATAAACATACAGATAGATGTACACACTTATACATGAATGAGATATGCTAATTAAAAATTGCAGTGGGCACTTTATTAAAAATTTATTGTACAATCTACATCTTCAAAACATTTTACATCAACAAATATAGCAGCTTGACTGCTGGAATCATAAGTGATTTATCTTTAAAAGACTGTATTTGTAACTGGATGCAAAGATTCTCGATGAACTGCCGTTACATTTAAACTACTGGTTTTTATTGGAAGTATTCTGACTGTTATCTGTTTGTTCTCCATCCTTGAGAGGAATAAAACAAGTGTCTCGGCTTTCATTTTATCGGATAGATGGCACCATGTAGCATATTTCCCATGCTAGTTTGAATTACAGCTGTTTATCTTTCAGCCTTCTTTAAGATTAATTAAATGCAAATGTAACTCCACGAATCATGGGATTACCTGCCAGACCCCTTATTAATACCTTCACTTAAAAACCCCCATGCCAGAGTCATTAATTTAAAAAAAAAAAAAAAAAAGAAGAAAGAAAGAATGAATGAATGAAATAAAAAGTGCTAAAGCAGCCCCCTTGCCTCCAAACAACCCAGAGATGGCTGCCCAATTAGTCCGGCAGTGTTCGGATCCTCCTTTCAGGCCCTGTGGCCCTTTGAGGACACAATAAGGCTCCAATGATAACCTGGCAACCTAGGTAGAAACTCAGCCAAGTGTGAGCGTTTGAAGCTGCAGCTTGGCTGCCATCGTGTCGGCGAAAAGAAAGAATTCAGGCACCATGTCATCCAGTACAAAGGATAAAAACAGATTCAACCGGAAATTCAATGTGGCACCACATATGGGATACATGAGTGCGGTTACACAACAGGCCACATATTTTTTTTGAACAGTCTCCTGCATGTGATGCCGAGGACATGTGTAACCATCATAACGTCTCTAAGAATCTGTATTTAATTTGAGCTGGGGTGGTGGCAGGGATTGGAGATCTGAAGCCGCCACAGGTTTGTGGCAGATGGCTCTGTGTCAGCTATGACAAGCAGCCAGGCTCGGCTTCCTCTGCAGATTTTCTTTTCTCTCTGATCAGGTAAATATGGGCACACTCTGGAAACTTCCACAATTCTGCCTGAGGCTGCAAGTTTGTGACTTAGCCCCATCTGTCACAAATCTTCCCTCGGTTCTGCTGCGAGCAGAGACCTGAATTTACCGCCGAGCGCTGCCCAAGAAAACCCAGCCGTCTCGCCCTACGAGGAAGCACAAGAGAGACGCGCGCGAAGCCGCGTTAGAAAAGGGACGTCTGGAGCGCGGCCTAGGCCGCAACGCTCTGCAACACCCCGGGTTTTGGGAGAGGCGGAAGAGAGTCGGTCAGAGAAGGTGGAAACGGGGTGAATTCTGCACTGTGGTTTGTAAAGATAGGTAAGCTGGTCGGCACCCCCAGGTGATTTGCTCCTGGATGAGCAGCACTCAATGTTTGCTTTACCCGAGGTCTCGGTGAACACGGCAAGGAATGAAAACTCATGGGGACTGATCTGCCTCCTTCACCCTTTGACGTGGAAGAAACACAAACCGGCAGGAGCGAGTGTCTAATTCTCCAGCTTGACCATCATCAGTCTGGCTTCTGAGTTTTATTTATAACTTTGGAGAGAATCAATTCAGCTCCTTTTTCTTGGGAGTGATAACCCTGCAAAGTTCCAAGAATTTGTTTTTTCAAGGAATAGCGATTCAGTCAACAGTTCCTAAATATGTAGTGATCAAGAGAAGTAAGGTTTTCACATAAAGCAAGATATCCCTGTGAAGAACAGGCAGCTTAATAAGAAGTCAGTAACAGTACAGTATCTTCTATGAAATAATCAACTTATTTGTTTCTTTTGTCCTAAGATCAGAACTGAAGCAATTAATATCTACTCTTCCATCATTAGACTTCAGAGTTAACCTTTAGGATTTAATAAGGACTGTTCATTCACTCAAAGCTGCTGTTTCAGGACAACTGTAGTTCAAGAAGAGTACAATGTAATGTACTTGGTGTACATTTTACACACTTAAAAAAAAAATTACCTTTAATAAAAATTGGGAATTAATTTTGGAGCTCAACTTTCAAACTCCAAGTACCTTTGGAAAACTTCAACAAAAGGCCATGTTGATTAACAGGTACTGGGATCCCTGTGAGGCCCAAGTCAGAGCTATGTAATACTCCTCATAGAGTAACAATATTTCCCTGAACAAACCTGTCTCTTCTGCCTTTTAAAACTCACTTCATTCTTTCTTCCTTTCAAAAGAAAACATCGTGTTGGATGTAGCATCCACAAGATACACTGGTAGGTACCCCATATAGGATGGCTGAGAACACGTTAACCAACTACAACAGCAGGAAAACAGTTTCAGGCTTTTTTTTCTCAAGGTAATTGGAATAAACTTTACTGAAAAAAAAAAAAAAAAGGATGTTTTTTGCAACTTTTCTTTCCAAGTCATTCTTATTTCCTTTGACCCATTTCTCCATCTACCCTTTTACAGTGGCTGTGGTTCACCTGCCAGTTTTCATTTACTTTCTATAACAAAGTTGGAAGCTATCTAATATTTTAATTTTAATAGAAAGTTCAAAGTCCTGGTGTTTCTGCTGGAAGATGAACATATATCTGCTTTCCTAATGGATGCCTCTTCCTGCTCTTCAAGCACAGGCAACTGCTACAAGCTGCAGACCAACATTTTCAGAGAGCTGAAATCCCCCAGATACACACATCAGGAAGTCAAGAGCCAGGCAAGCCCTGGGAGAAGTTCAGGTGCAGGCCACATACATATATATTTCCCACCTGTGAAAATCTCCTAAGGTAGCTGGATTTCACCTATATCAGCCATACATATGGGAATGAAAAATGTCAAGACTTCAGTCTAACCTGGATACGACCGTGAGCAACTTAATCCAACTCTGGAGTCAGATCATACTTGAAGCTGGCCCTGCTTTGAACAGAGGCTGAGCAGGTGGCCTCCAGAGGTACATTCCTTAATTACTCATTCTATGTTCTAAATAAGTAACCAAAGTTTTCTTTCACATCAGAAATCCTTATGTTACATACATTTAACATATGATCCCACGCCTAAGCACTGTCACAAAGATGGGAGAGCACAGACCCAGCACACTCCACTCCAGCATTACCAGGCTGCTACAACCTTCCTATAAAGACTCCTGGACCTGTATCTCTGAAACCATTTTAAACAATGTTCACTGGAAATGGAAAACCTCAAAAGGCAAATACAAGTTTCCCACCTGTGCTTCCAACCTCCTTCTAACCTGCACCTAATGCTAACTAAGTAGAAGAACAAATTCCATTCAATGCCTTCTTTTTTCTCTGCAAACATGCTCTGCTGAAACTATACTGTGTGCATATCCTATAGAGCTCTAAATTAACTTTATCAGCTAAGGACAAAAGATCTGGAGAAGACTGTAAACAAACATCTGCTCAATATACATTTGCCATTAAAAAGTAAACAGTAGGTTTGGCTCCATAAAGAACAGGCTGAAAATTATCTGAATACAACACACCAGCATAAAACCATCTCTCAAGCACCAAAATGTCTTGAATGGTGAGAGACTGGAATATAAACATGGAATGACAATCATGAGGAGAGACTGAAAAGACTGGGATAAGCTGTTTGACAAATGCTTATAAAATAATGAATAGCATAGAAAAGATGGATGGGGACCTTCTACTTCCAGGCAATCAACTCCAGAACAAGAAGACAGTCCAACTGAAGGTGAGGAAACCCTGAGCTGACTGGATGAAATGCTTTTAACACCATCTGTTAAGTGTATGATGAACCTCTTGGAGATGAGAAGATGTAAAAGACAAGAACAGTAGTCCCCAAGGGCCTGAACATCATATCTCTACAGTCTGGCAATACCTAATACTAAAAGGTTATGAAAGGTGATAAACTCTCCAAATCCAGGGTTAGGACCAGTCTCCAACTCTAAAAGACGAAGAGAAAACCTTTACTACCCTATTTCTACCTTCTCCCAGATATTAGATGCTCACCACAATCAAAACCATGGTATTAAACATGGTGCTCTGAACCCAAGTGGCAGTTGGCATCCTTGTGGAAAACCAGATTTCTCATGGAGTTCTGCTGAGGATTGGATGAGGATAAGGGCAGAGGCATCATCCCTGGCTTTTACATGGCCTCTATAAGAACTATGAATGACTACTGCTCCTTTCATCAGGGATGAGTAGCTGATGGGACAGCTGGAATGAGGCTCCCCTGTATCCTTATGTGTCCAGCACCTCATACTCTTCATCTGAGAATGACTCCTGCTCCTTTCCTAGCTGTGCCTAAATGGTAAACCTGGACCATGACTAGTTTTCCCTTCTACGTGTTTTCCTGAAATACCAAAGATACTGCTTTATCTCAAATCTGAGGAAAAAGGAAAAAAAAAAAGTTCTTTTGTTAGAGCTGCCCTATACAGCCAAATCCTGAGACTGGAAACAATTCAGATGTCTACGGTCTAACTGGGATCTTAATTTGATTTTACAGCAGTTTAATCCCTTTGAATTCAGCAGACTTTCTTCTACAGTGGTGTAAGAAAGAAAAAAAAATAATCACGCCATGTGTCTCTTCATAGGCAGGTGAGCTTCTGTAGTGTGATGGAAATGAGAAGATGAATGTCAGAAAGTGGGCCAAATGCTTTTCTCTGTTAAACAAGCATGAGTGAGAGTAGGATTTTTCTGTAGGAACTGAAGCTGACAGCATGTCAACCAGCACTCATTCAGCTGGGAGGGCTGGGAGAGATTATTTAAAGTTGTCAGCTCCTTCCATGCCTGGCTTTTGGCAACTTTTCTTGTCCCTTTCCACTGTATACTCTTTATACATGCTGTTTTAAATTAAGAAACTGAAGTGAAGGGACTGAAAGGTAAACTTCAAGAAAATAATGCAGAAACAAATGCTTTGCCCTATTATTATTATTATTTTAAATGGAAAATCTACTAGATAGAGAGCCTGCAAATACTGACAGGTCTTATGGTGGACTCCGATGGAAACTGATGCCCTGTTGCTTCATTCTGGCACTTACTTTGGCAACCACAAATACCCAGAACCAGAGAGCAACGTCTGATTCCATAGAACTGGAACAGAACAAATAAATGATAATGAATGAAGTTTGCTTTCCACTCATCTCAATCTTCTCCTAATAACTAGTAGAAGGCAATGGCCAAATGCAAATGAGCCAAGCCTTGGGTGCTGTGGGAATAAGCAGGGTAAGTAATACATCACTGGGAGAGGTTTCCATAGGTGTTTACATTATGGATGCTTTACAAAGTTTGCCAGCATGAATCTGCTCTGTTGAGTTAAGCTACTGCAGTTTAATGTCTTGTTTTGTGCATTTTCACAGGGACAGTCCCAGTACCTGGCTCCCTCACCCAGCTGCCATTTATCTCCTTTTTGCCTCTCATTTTGTCAGCACAAACACTGAGGACAACTGAAGGAATAAACTGCCTGTTTAATTAGGCTGCTGTCTAATTATGATGGATGTCCTTAGCACTAAATACCCAACAATACACAAAAGGACAAGCCCAGGTACTTCTGATGATGATTAGTTCCCAAGCTATGAAGCAGAATCCACAACCAGAAGAGAGAAGCACTATTTGCTTTTAAAGCAGTTTTACATTCAAGATTTCACAGTTACTTTGTGAACTTCAGGCCAGGATGATGTCAGGAAGGTTTCTAAGAGAAAAGTAGCACTACTCTGCTAGGGTCCTTTTTCTATTCCATTAGAGTATATATAATAATGTACTGATTTTATTTTTTTTAAGTGCAAATACTGCATATCACACAATGGAAGTGCTCTGAATCCTTCATGACTTCACTCATTTCAGCTTCCTAAAAACCCAGCATCATTCCAACTATAATGAGATTAACAGCATGTCTCTAAGTTAGGGTTTTTCTAGGAGGTTCTGCTCCATTGTAAAAGGAAGACCAAGTGCACGTGGGTGTAGGTACAAAAAGACAACTCTAACAGCATTCTCCAAGCTGATCCAAAGCCTATTAAAGACAACAGGGATCTTTTCTCTTGTGCTCACAGGTTCTGGATTAGGCTCTACCTTACTCATTTTAAGATGATCCCCCACCCACTTCAGCTCAGTTGCTACCTGTTGCAGACACTAAGTCCCAGTGCTCAGCAGATCTGAACTGTGCTGTGCTGTTAATAGTGCACAGGTATTTAGGGTGGGATGAACACCTTCAGCTTCTGCCTGGAAAGAATCTGAAGTGATTTATAAATAAAAAGTAGAAATAAATAAAAAAATGCTTCAAGCAAATTCATGTTTTGCTTATGGGGCTCGTGCACACATTTTAAACCCATATCACATCCTATCAGTACTTGCTCTCTCGTTACTTCCATTTTTAGCACACCTTGGCTAAGTTTAGGACCTGGGGATGCACACGAAGATTGAAGATCCACGTGAGTGCAACTGTTTAGCTGAACTTGAGGCATTGGGAAATGTCAAGGTAAACGTTTAAGGACTGTTTTCCCTTTGAAGCCACCGTGTATAAACTACACGAGACTATTGACTCAAGAAGTAACGCTGAACACTGGAAGTGTTCAGTCAGCATTTTAAACTATTATGAGCTACCTTCTGAACCATTGCCAAGTTAATAGACAATGAAAGATAATGAGCTTGAAATTGGGTGTTAAATTGCATTTTTGGTTCTCTCCTCTTTTTCTTGAAGTTTAACTGTTTCCTGCAGAAAACATCATCATCTTTGATGTATCATTATGTAAATGTCTATTTTTAGGTCACAAAAAAAGTCAGGCGTGAGCTAAACCCTCGCTCCTCCTGCTACATGTGTGCGGGAAGGGGGAGCGAGGCAGACGACACGCAGCAAGACCCAACACTTTCTGGTCCCCAGAGGGAAGAAGGTGGAGAGATGAGGTTAGGTCTGCTGGCAGTGTGAGCCTCCAAATTAAGAAGGAGATTACTCGACTTGCTCATTAAGAGTGTGCCTGGGAACGCTAAAAAGATCACATTTGTATTGCACGGGCAAGGCGAGGAGTATTTCTGTGCACTCCTTTTAAGGACCTTCAGCTCAATTCAGTTTTTTACAAGCTGAAACACCTTTGTTCTGCAGGGGTAATGTGGATCCAACCTGCCCACAGCACAGGCAGGACTGTAAATGCCAGAAAACATTGTAAATTTACATATAAGCACACAGAAAAAAAAAAAGAAGGCAGTTATTTTTCTAAAAGCAGCATTGTGTAATAATAGCTCTTCACTGGAATAATGTGCAATTTAGTGCTTCATCTAGAATCGCATGGTGAAAAAGATTTTTAAGGAACAGTTGGCTCCTAGCAGCATAAATACACCTCTTAGAAATGTGAAAGTTGGTCCAGCACTGGACACTTGATCCAAACATGAATGGAAGGTCTGCACTGAAACTGTACTTTCCCTGCTTGAATAACTGCAAAGAACAGGACATGACAAATACCAGTAAATTATGCTTCTGATAAACTTTTTTTTTCTGCTCAACAAACCATAAAAAGCAAAGAGTTAAAATAATCACAATTGAAAAAAGAAATCATTCCAAAAGGCAGAGGAATCTTACCTGATACCAGTCACCTGCATTTTTGGAGGATTGAAGATTAAATTAGGATAGGAAGGTAGGCTTATCCTCATTAGTATAATTGTAGGATCTTTCTTTTATTTTCCTTTTAAACTAATGAGTTGCATTAATCCAGGTTCATTTTTATAAGCCTCTTGGGTCCAAATGTAAAGGACAGTCATTTTAGAAAACAATAAATTAAAAAAAAAGCATGTAGCGTGCATTAAGTGCACGTATTTCATAAGACCTAGGTTAATACAACTGGCATCTAGTTTAATTAATCCTTGTTAGTGTAACGACTAATATCCCTCCCTAGCATGTTTCCTTTAAACATTAGTATGTTAATTAAATGTTGTTTTTTTAAGGGTTCCCCCCCCCACCCCTTTGTACTTCAATATGGCATTATATCATGTAAAACTATTCTGAACAACTACCTTATAGAGATGTTTCCTTACAATATCTGGTCTCTTGCAGAAATTCTGAAGCCTTTTAAAAAGCTGTTCAGGTGTAGAATACAGATATTCAGCTGCAGGAAAAACAGATACATTTTTAATGAAACAAAAACCTCAAAGCACACACTCGATATTAGTCACTTTACTAATTAAAAATGCATATTGCTCTGTGCCGCCTCGTGTTTTACATTATTTAAGCATGATTTTATAAGGTTACCTCAGCTCACAAGGATGTTTAATGCTAAATAAGACTGTGTAGTTGTGCTGTTTAGACATCTCCTTTGGGTGATTAAAATACATTATTCTAATGTAACACAATGCATATGTGATACATTTAGTGATGAGATTTTTCAAAGAACTGGTACTACATTAGTGTGTATCCTGTACTGCAGTTGCATACTATTAAGTATTAAATTGTTTATATAATTTGGTGTGATTTTCAGGCCTTGCTTGTGGTTTTTTTTTTTCTTTTTTTTTCTGTGTATCAAAAAAAAAATAATCTGCAAACCACTGAAGCATCACTGACCTTTTAACAAAAATCTATCATTATGGGTTGTGTATGCTAACAATGAAGAATGCTATTTCAAAACTTGCTTTTGTGTTATCTTAAAAGAACAGATGGCAAATATAAACTTCGTCTAATGTATTAAAACACATAACATTTTCCTTAACACTAACATGTTGGCTTGCCAAATAAACAATTGCTTTTGCTCGAGTTTTTTTTTTTTTTCCCCCCCCTCAAACTTTCTATTTTAGCACGAATTGAGTCCTGAAGGTTTCAGAGAGAGGAATGTGCAACAAAGCAGCTACCTGGAAATATCTCTGGGTACACCAAGGCTTTGGGACACAGTGGGTAGCAGCCACAATACACAGCTTCGACCCTGAAGGTTGGAAACAATAAACACACAAAAACCAGACGTTAGAGAGCCAAAAAAACCCCTTATTTTGGTGCAAAAACCCTGAGGTTGACTACATATAGCAGGAGGGAAATGTATTTTTTTTTTTCCTCCTTCAGCAGCATAATCCTTCTAAATGCCAAAGTTGCTCTTTTTAAAGAAAATTTTATTGATCATATGAATTACATAGAACAGAACAGCGAGCATATGTTTTGTTCGCTGAATAAATCAAAGCGCAGCTCTGCATTTTTTTGTTTTTTAAATACTGTTTAACACATTTTATAATCAGCAGACAGACACATGTAACAACATGGTGAAGTATGGACGGCTTTGCTTAATAATGCTGCAGACAAACGGGCATCCGTGTGCTCGGTGGGATATAGGTGGATGGACACACAGACACACACGGCTGCCGTTACCTGGCTGAGCAGATACTCCCCTTAAAGGCACCCAAGGTTACAGTTAAATATAGCCCAGAACAACTTGCAGCACGCACCAGGCTGGGATATTTTAGCTTAGGCACATGCTTCAGATAATTTTCTTTATTTTTAAGGATAGAAACTTGTATTTTTTAATAACTAATGATGAGGTTCCTTTGCCAACGTGTGCAATGCATTGGGTTTTTTTTCAAGGAAGAATTTACATGTCTCTTGTAACACCCAACCCAAATATTTCTAATTTTGACACAGAGGCTCAAAGTTTTCTGGTAGCCAATCTAGAGAAAAAAAACCCCTATCCTCTGTGGGTTTGAGTTTAATAGCTACACGGTTTAAGGCATCAAGGTTTCAGTTTATTTCTTTTGCATAATGACCATTGATCTGACATAACGTCCCTCCAAAGATACAACTGTAATTTCTGTTGGCCAGAAATTACACAGTGAAACTCAAAACACTTCTTAAAATATGTTTATTTTATGAGAGTCTTTGAATTTCCTCCAACATGTTGACCATACGAGGACTTTATTTTTAACTACAGTTTCCCTCAGCCCCCAGGAAAAAGAAATAAATCTGAAATCTCATCAACGTTCAACTTTTCTATTTTCAGTGACAATCCAAAAGACTTCTGCTACCTTCATGTGCCTCTTGAGTTTGGTACAGGCACCCAGGTGGAACTCTAGTTTCTTTTAGATCTAACTAGTTTTAAATAAGGAAAAAAAAAGTAAAATAAAGAATAACATACTCAGCTTTCATGCTAGAAAACTATGCATATCCACAAAACCCAGAGATACACATTTCTCTGCAAATGCTTTTGCTAAGCAAAGATTGCTAGGGTTTGGGTTTTTTTTCATAAACTTTTAAAATTTGTAATTTATGTTGGTTTTGTTTGCCTTTTTTTTTTTAAATAACATATGCACTTCAGATTGCATTTTAAACATTAACAACAATTTCAAAGTGTACATCGTCTAGCACTATATTTTTTTACCAAAGGGAAATGTTTCTGATGTGTGATTTAATTGATGATTTCAGTTCTTAAATATTGTGTCATATGTCAAAGCAAATAGATTTTTAAAGTTTTCTTTAATCTAGGAGGAAAAAAAAAAAAAAGAAAAAAGAGTGAAACTGTGGACATTTCAGTAATAGCTCAGATCACTAAGTTATGTTAAAATATTTGCTTTTTAATCGTATCATCTGCATGGAAAAAAAAATAAATAAAAATGAACAGCTCCTTACAACAAAACTGCAGGCCAAGATGCAATCTGAGTCATCATTTGAGGATGTGCTTTCCCCTTATGAAAAACCTCCATCAGGATCATGAATTAGTAAAATCAGAATTTAATGCCTCTGTAGTTTGCTGGATAAAAGTGCAAAATTTGGAATTCTTTCATTTGCAAACCATCTGATTTGCATGCTCCTTTTCTACCTTTG
>JANHGL010003487.1:11300-58800 GCA_024611195.1 Ceyx melanurus | reverse complement strand
AGAAAATGGCCTCAAACCTCTAATGGAAAATGATGCTTGTACTACCCGAGTGAAGATCAAAGATGAGATAGACACAACAACTTCCACTACTAAGAAGCAACTTCTGGTTATTGTTGGGATACTTGCCAGGCTCAACTCCTCCACCACTGGCCAAGTCTGAACAAGAGACACTCACTGAGCTACTTGCTCCCTTCCCCTGGGGAGGAATTGCCCTCCGAGCACACTCTCCTGAAGCCTTGAGTTGTACCTCTTGATTCCTTTACAGCCTAAAACCAAGCTTTAGCACCACCAAAACCAAAAAGATTTTGTAACTTCCTACTGGGTATTTCAAATCAGCAAGCTACTGAAAAATTAGGTTTTCAAAGAAATGAGTAATTGCTGAATTATGACACACGTTACACACTTTTCTCTCATCAGTGACTGTAAATTTGACATGTATAATACTAAGGGAATTTGGTCCCATAATTGGAGGGAGAGGAAAGGCAGTGCCAACAATTTATTTAAAAAAAAAAAAAATCTGCAGAAAATCTCTGAAATAGATTTTCAGTAAAGTATGTGCAACAGGTTTTATTGGTACTTGTTAGCAATGACCTGCATATGTCATTTGTATGAATATGGCCCTATCAAATACATGCTGATGAGACATATTTCACCACACTGCCCTTTATATAGACTCTATTTATACATGAGGATGAATGAATTGACAAGACAAGAGGTGCGGCATATAGATTTGATATACTGGCATAAATTTAGGATGATCTACATTATTCATAAGTACTGAAGCCACAAATGAGATATGTAACAACATCCAAAATGAGTGTCAATAGAATCTGTTCCCGCAGTGCACCATCGTATATTCCTATCTGTCACATATTCCTTTAGAAATTTCTCCTTCTAAGAAATCTGGTGTGCTCAGTCTGGAAAGCAACGTTGCCCTGGGATCTGAGATAAGAGTTGTCTGGAAGAACAGGCTTGCAGAAAACTGGCTATAAAGAAGTGGACAGAAAACGTGAAGAATTTCCTGCTCCCAAATTATTACCTCGCTTTCCAAGCCAGCTGCGCCACAGTCGGGGACCCAAAAGTTATTTGGATGAGCTCAATTTCTTGGTGTCTTAAAAACTGTAAAATCAGAACTAAAACAATTGAAATATCACCAGCTCAGCAGGCAACAGATACGGCAGAACCGACAAATAAACTAATCCCAAGTCTATTTTTACAGACCGAAGAGGTGCAGGGATGTAAATCTACGTTTTGGGAAATACGTATGAGCTAAAACATGGGATATTTTGCAGTTTGCTCATCAAAATATATATTTTTTAGATGTTTGATTTCCTAAATGTCCACCCGGTATACGATTAATTTATTCTCTTTATCACCACAACAGTCAGGCACAAAGCTGTGTGTATTCAGAATAAATGGGTGAAACTGTTCACAGTGGCTGTCAGAAACCAAGAAACAGAAGGAGTGTGCAAAAGAGTGGTATAAAAATATTAAAGATTAATGACCACTTCTATGCCAGACAGAAACCAGAAGCTCTCCACAGAAGTCCTTAAACTTACGTTAGAAAAGGAACTAAGTGTTTTCACCTGCAAAAATCTCAGTCTGGATTTCAGATGAGTGACCTCGACCTGAAAGATTTGGTTTCCTATCTGAACCATCCAATCACTCACACCTATCTCTCTAGTTAAATAAATATAGAAGCCTTACTGAAACACAAGCCATAAAAAAGTTCTTGAACTGCCAAGGAAAATAAAAAAATGCTTACTGTCTTTAATAATTTCAATTTTACAACATATCAATATTTAGTTTTACAATTATGAAGATTTTAAGCATGGCCTTTTGCTAATTTAAGAAAATATATACATGAAAGCTACTTCTGGAAACATTTATTTAAAAAAAAAAGAGAAAGAGAAAAAAAAGAGAAAAGTACCTGGAATTTCAGTGAAAGCCTCTCCAAGGACGGACACGTGAAAAGGTAGATCTTTTTCCTTCAGTTTCATCAGGACTTTAAAGAAAGTTTCAGGATCTTTGTCATGTTCCCTTAAAAGAAACAGAATTTAGCATAATTTATGTTTATTTATGGAACTGGTTTTTTTTGTTGTTGTTTTTGTTTTGTTTATATGAACAGTATTTCTCTTAAATTTTACTTTTAGGGACGAACATCTCCAGCATAATTTCCCTCTTTGCTGCATGGTTTTTTTCTCAACCCAGCACTCGGGATCAAAACTCCTTTTCATCTGATTCTTATCGCTCTTCTCTGCCTTCAAATGATGCCTGTACTCTCCAAATTATCAACTCTGAAAGCAAGGAGGACTCAGTAATAACTCACTTAGCTGAAGGAAAAATCAGGTTTAAGAAAGGGTTGGGGAGGAAAAACCTGGTTTTGTTTTGTTTGGTTTTTGGTTGGTTTTTTTTTTTCTTTTTACCTGTCAAAAAATATGTATAGTCTCCATTACAGTTTCCCCCCCATTTTTCAGGAGGAATAAATCAAAAACTTGCTACAACCATAGGATTTCCCAAACTGGAATTTTATGAATCCATGTTATATTCATGTAAAGCTGCTGATCCGTTCAGTGCTTCAGGTAAAGAAGAAAGGAATAAATTAACACGTGGCATTTTCTACCTTTAGACTTTGAAGGAGTTTACTAGAAGTTAAGCTAGAAAGAAACCTCTATTTATTTATCATTTCAGCCAAAGATAATAATATTAAAACATTTGTACGGGTAGGACACTCAATGCCTTGAAACACAAGGTTGGTTATCTAAAAAGAAAAGAAAAAGGTCATTTGCTATCTCTCTTCTTTACTAGTACATAATGAGAGGTTCAAAAGATACCACAGATGATCTGAACTTCCCAAACTCAGTATATTATATTGAAAATGCAATCATTCCCCAGCTCTAAGGTGAATATTATATCTTGCATTTAATTACTCTGCTTTAAATTATTGTATTTCAGACAGATGTGCACCACATGTCTTTAAAATATTTTGGGTTTATTTATTATTTAGAAAATTCCACAGTTTTCCTTCCTGTATTAAGGGAAAAATCTATAGCTCGGCTGTCCTGGTGTCTTTCTTCACAGGCTAATTTTGTAGAATGAATCTGTAGGTTTGTCACACTGCTATATGAAAGATTAATAATTATATCATTCGGGAAATCTGAAGCCAAATGACATCTGCAGCTCTACATGTGTTAATTTCTCATTCAGTCAATATTTTTGGTTTAGGGAATTAAAACAAATTAATCTTATAATTAATGTGACTTCCCTAGGCTGCGAAATCCTCAGGAATTGTGGAGTTTTCAGAATTAGTTGCATTTTCTTAAAAGAAAGCCAGACAATAATTACTTTAAGAAGTCCTCCATCTCCCAGATTTGTTTTGTTCCCAATAATAAGGAGGAATGCAACTGCCTAAGCTTCGTAATTTGTTTCACATCTGTGAACCAGGAGTTTTCACGGTGGTTCCAGTAACCAAAGTGCAACTGGCTCGGGGAGAGAACTTATTCCAGTTGCAAAGATCCCAGAACTGCCTACCAGTTTGCTTGCAGCTTCATCCTTAAAACACCCACCTGTTTCTGGTAGGTAAATAGGGGCAGGAACACCCTGATGGGATTTTAGTTCCCTCCAAACTGCGATGGGATTATGGACTTGGCTGGGAGGGAACTGGACACGTCCAAGTTTGTAGCTTTGATGCTGGGAGTCAGTGCAATTTAGTAGAATGGTTCCCAGTGCCTTTAGTTTCCTGGCTTTTGAGGGTGCTTTATGAATGAGCCCCCCCTGTGAGGCTCAGCTGTGTCAGAGGTGATGCAGAGCAGGCAGCCTGGACACCAGAGCCACGGGCCCAGCCCCTCTATCAGCTGCACAGTCACAGAAAGTCCTTCCAGCAAAGGAGATGCTTTTTCCCCCTCCCTTTCCAGAAGAGACCAGGGGTCCCAGAGGCAGCCAAAAGTGGAGGATGCTGTTGGAGCCACATTGTCAAGGAGCTGGCAGGAGAACACGGAGCCTTACAGCTCGTGGAAGCCACATAAGCTGCACATATTTAGGAAAACTGATAGGAATTGGAAGTTGCAGCTTTGTTTAATAGGTGGGGAAGAACAGAAGGAAAATTTGGCACCCAGAAGGAATGTTGAAAGGGGAAACGTTTCCTCTGTACTGGAGCCTCACTGCTGGGTTTTCTGCTGTAGGTGATCCCCCTTCCATATCCCCTCTGAAAATATTTTGGGTTTTATGTGCTACTCACAGATTTTAATGACACGTTTTGTGAACCTTGTAGCTTTTCTATTTGGGAGGTCATCTCCATTTATCAGTCCCTGCGACTTCTCCACACCACAAGCATTTTATTTTCAGTTAAGACCTACAGAAAGCTTCTAGCACCTGCACCTACAGATTGCCATGCATTAATATTCTTGCAAGTTAGTAAAGGTAGAGCTGCTGCTCCTGGGAGAAAGCAATAAATAGTACCAGACCACCTCTTCACACCATCAAAAAGAAGAGAGTTCTGTTTCTTGGCTGACATGGAGAAAATCATATACAATCCAGTCTGCCTTACTCAGCAACAACTGCTAAACACACCAGATTGTCATAGCAGTGATCGTGGAAAAAGATGAACACAATATGGAATGTCTGTTCTGTAAAGATCTGCTCAAAATGACGTGCACTTTTGGCTGCATCTGTTGCATTTTTGAGCTTTATTAAACAGTATTAATTATATATACTCAGTTTCCTTGGGAAGAACTGCAAAACTCTATACAAGGCTGATATTAAAATGCAAACTTTTCTTTTTAAGGTATTATGTTTGGGGAAACTTAAGCTAATGTGATTCCAGGGTTTGCCACTGCTGTTTAGTTTGGGTATTTGACACGCTCCTGTATTTTTACTTGATTTGATATTCATCCTGATCAAAGAGAAATAAGAACTGGGCATGGTATGAAGAAGGTCTAAATTCCACGGTAAGAACATGAAAACAGCAGAATGACCAATCTCCATCTGTAAATACCACAAAACAGACCTCAGCACCACACCTACACTGGGGTTTGAGAGCACTGCTCTTGGAGAAGCTCAGTCCCCACGTTTAGCTACTGCACACTACATTTATTTATTTTTTAACCCAGGATTGTCTTTTCCTTTTTGAGTCTAAAACACATTTTCAGAGAGACATTTGAAATCTCCCTGAAGAACTGGCTGAGGTTTAGTCTGGGTATGGGGACGTGGCCCAGAAGTCTGAAGCCTGATTTAATGACTTCCCTTTGTAACTGGAAAAAAAAACTTTCCAGAGTGTCCTTGAAATGGGGAACGGGAGGCTGATGGTATCAGCAGCACCACTATTGAGCCTCCAATATCTCTCCCTTAGATTTTCTGTTTATAAAATGGGTGTGACAGTATTATTTTTTCACCACAGAAGGATGCTGTCAGGTTTAATTGATGACTTGACATCCCTCTTTTCAGCCTAAAATGATTTTAAAAAGCAACTTTACAGCACTACGATGATGCTCCTCTATACACTCAATGGCAACAGGCTTCCAAACACCCTTCTGCTCTTCAAGGATATTATGAACTCATCCTGAGCCCTTAAGCCTTACCCACTGCTGAAACTGGAAGGAGAGTGCACAGAGACCAGTTAAACTGGAGTTATTCCCTGTGGTTGCGGAATACCCATAGCCCTGACCAATGATGGAAAAGATACTTAAATTAAAAAAATAAAGAAAAGAAATAGAATTTGGCCCTTTACGTTATTCAGTGCATTATTCATCTCTTGAATTTGATTGAAACTCAGTAAGAGACCCATATGGTCTTCTGTAACTTAAATTTAATTTTTTAAGTATATGTAAGCTTATCATTCATGGTGATAATCTCAGTTATTTGGAGGAAGACACATATAGCTATGTAATTAAAAAGTAGAAGTTGTGGAAAGAGAGGGGCAAAATAAATCCAATCGATATTAAAAAAAAAAAATACATTAAAACCTACTGCTTATGCAAGTTAATCAGTAACATAAAAGTGCTAAACCAGAAGAGAAAGTCTTAATATTTGAGAAAACACAGAGTAACAAGCTCAAAATGCTTATGATGGCAACAGCCCAGCCATGCCATCTCTTAAGGTGCTGCATATTCTGAAAGGGTTACAAATAAGCTCAGCTAAAAGCAATATTAAAAGGGTTGATCTTAATCTTCTTAGGACATTTAGCACAGGAGATTTTTCAGTGGTAGAGAATCCCAAATTCTGAGGGCATGCAGGAATATCTCACTTTTTATAGTGCCTTAAATCCAAGCAATGCAAACTGGGTGCATCTCCTTCTGCCTCCCCACTTTGTAAAATCACCTGAATGGCAAATGGGCAAAGGTGGGAGATGTTAAAACATGTACAAAATCTTCACAAGTTCAAGTAGCTTTTAAATTCTTTATATAAATGCTTTTTTTTTTTTTTTTGCTATATAGCAAGAGCCAAAAGGCAGATTTCTGCCTACCTGCAATTCTTGCTAGGAAATGGCTGGTAAAGCAGATCACTGAGGTATTATTTATGAAGCTGGGCAGCAGTGGTGGAGACAGAGAAGTGGTGAACCAAGAGACACCCAGGGAGCAGAGAAAGGGCAGGGGACACCAGCCAGAGAAAGGCACAGACATTGTAGGGGGTGAGGGGCAGGGATGGGGCCTGGGAAGGCCATGAGCACAGAATCCATACTTAAAAGTGAAGAAAATGAACTTTCTAAGGTCTTAAAGTGAATGACACTGGTGCTTTCATGTTGGGGAAGAAAGGAGGGAGTTTGGCAGCAAACAGGGCAGAGATGGGCAAAGCAACATAGAGGGGAAGAGAATGACAAGAAGAGGGAAGGAAAAAAAAACCCAACAAAACCCCCCCCCCTGAAATATTTCAACCAAATATTCCAATTAAAAACGAAAAAAATACAGCATATGCAAAGCCAGTGGGAACAAAACATAACTACGGGGTAAAGAGAAGAGGAAAAGGAGAAGGCATAAGCTTGGGAAAAATAAAAGAATATAGAAAAATCACTCTGTGATTGACTGAAGCTGCAGAGAGCATCTGAGAGTGCTATCAGTGGTAGAAAAAGGATCAGAAAAAAAAAAAAATCCAACCAAGATAAAATTAGGAAGCAAAAATAAACCTGCGTGGTAATTAAAGGAGGAGAACTGAAGAGGAGGAGAAGAAAATAGAGCGAAGGCACCCGGCAGCATTAGCAGGGAGGCAGTTGGGATGGAGAACAAAAGCACCATGGAGGAAGAAGGTAGAAAATGTACAAAATCCCTCGTAAAATTAAAAAAAAATAGGTGAAGCTAAGCAAAGGAAGGTTCTGCTGCTGAGAGAGGGTTGTGAGGGTAGGGCTGCACATCTGTCACAGCCAAGGCCAGGAGCTGGAAGGTGCCTTTATCCCAGAAACATTCTTCTCTTGGGTGATAACAGCAGGAACTTGAGGTTCTTTGCTGCTCTGACTGATAGGGGACTGACTCGGGGAGGATGACGAAGGATGCCACAGGCTGATAAGAGGACTCGTGACATCAGCCTCCTGTTGACCCTGTATCTGTCCAGGGCATTCTCAAGAAGCCAAAGGCAGCAGCACATCAGTAAGTGGTGCAGGCTTTGCACACAGGCTCTGCTGAAATAAAAACGGGGCTTCTTTCCACGCCAAACCTAACCTGAAAACAACAGCAGGGATTTTTTCACTGCATTATACGAATTTACTACACTTTGATATTTTATGTTAAATCTTCTGCTCATCAAAATGTCAATATGGGTTTATTATAATCTAAGAATGGTAGAAAGTAGCAGTTTAGTCACAAAAATTACACTTGGCCTTCAAAACGAAGAATTGCAGGGTTCTGGTCTTTTCCTGACACTGATTTCCCAAGAGATGGCTCTGCCCAGGTTTTCTCACCTGCAAGATATGCCCTTAGAGGAGCTTTTCTTTACTGAAATGGAGTGAGGATCAGAGTCAGCAAACATTCAGGGGGATAATATTCTTCTTAAAGTAAGACAACTCATGTTACAAACCATTCGATATACCAAATTAAATATATTTGAGTAATTATTTTCATAAAGGATAGAGAACTTTCCAAAATCAAATTACTTTAATCTACATTTGCTATGTTAAGATTAGAAAAACAATAAAACAAAAAACAAAATACAGGGGACACACAAAAAATAAAATTAAAATAATTCTTATACTAAATTTCTGGTTAACAATGGTCATGAGAACTGCAAAATAAATATTACTGCTGGGAAAGAGCTATTGGAAAAGAAACGGGAAAAAGAAGTAACTGTGAAAATGCAAACATGAAGAAAAAGTTAATTGTTTTCAACTTACTCAATTTATCACAATATTTTTCCATCTTTTTTACAGTTCCACTATGAGACAGAGGTAGACTGTAAATATGTAGTTAAAATCCAATGAGCTTTCTTCTTCAGCTGATGTGCTTAACAAAATGTCTTTGCTATAATTGTGCCTCTAAACATTGTCTGGCATCATCAGCATCAAAAGTTACCACACTATCTAATACCCCCTGAGTTAACAGAAAATGGAGTCAAGTAGAATAAAATGTTTTTGTGTGTCACCAAAAAACCCACCCTTATGGAATAAATTTTAACTAGCAAGTTGGAGGAAAAAAAGGTCCTGCTCCTTGCCTGTGCTTGCAAAACACCTCTGCAAGCCAAGGAATTTTTTAAAAATGGCACTGGAGAGTCAAAAAAAAAAAAAAAAGGCATCCAAACAGTATGTGGCAAATAGAGAGTACAGTGTTTTATTTTCTATTATAGCCTGTGACGTATTTACAGTGAGGAGTGTGTATTTTACCTTCTGATTTTTTCAAATTGCTGGCCTGAGAAAAATGGGTGGCATTTTGCTTTACGCTGGAAAAGCATTTTCTCCTATCTTGTGTTATCTAGAAGAGATTCATAAAAAAAAGAACCTTGGGAGTTTATCGTTTAGATTCTTCTTCTTCGCCCCTCACAATTCATGAAGAAAAAACTCAAAATAAAATATTGTGCATTCTCTAACCAAAGAAACCTCAGGATCAGCATCAGTCATTGAGCCTACTGCTCATTTCCTAAGGAGAGATTAACCTTTGAAGACAAAGACCAGCACTTGGTCTCAGTTACTGTGGTGTAAAAAAAAATCAATGCACTTTTATTCAGAAGCCTTTTGCTTTCTCTTACCCCAATTTAGAGAATCTGGCTTTTCACAAGTGTAGGATTCAGCTAAAAAAACATTTTACTCCAACTTGCAGCACAACCCAGTAACTGCTATGGAATACCTCCAAATAGTTTCTTTAAAAAAAAAATATTTTAAAAAGTAAAATTAACTTCCTTTTGTGTTCTAAAGGTAACATAACAAATGGTTTCCTGTTGTTGTGAGGCAAGACAAAATAATCTGAGTGACCCTGACAGCCCTGATAACCACACACAATATATCCTATTGTAATCCAACATACTATAAAAAAAGCCATGTCATGGTAATAATAGATGGGTATGAATAAGAGAAAAACAGATAACAATCTACTCAGGTGGGTTCTTGGAAGAACAAAAGAAGAAATATACGTAAGTTGCTACATAAAAAGTATATTATTGCACATTTGGCTGGGAATGGCAATCCCACCACACAAGGTTTCCATGGTGGAGTCACAACACCAACCTACAACTACTTCAGACTCCACCAACTACACTGCCTGGGTCCAAAGATAAGTCCTGCTGAGTAACACCCTAAAAGGAATCAGCTCAGGTACATAAAATAACTCAAAATTTTCCAGATTTGTGAAGCTGTCACCTCCAAGGATGAAGCTCCTAAGCAAGAACTTTCTTGGCATCAAGACCAAGGCTTGAAACTCACTACTCAAGAAGATTAAAGTAACAATGAATCTCAGTGCTTTCAGAATGAGGAATCAGCTCATTTCATTGACTCTGGTTTTGCACCAACACGTGAGAAAAAAACAGAGATTAGAGGACAAAGGGAGGGGGAATTAAAGAGTGACAACACGAAGAAAACAGGAGGAGAAGGGAGAGGGAGAAGACAGTCAAACTGTTTCAGTGGGCAAGAAGAGGAAACTACTTAAAATGAGCTTTGAAAGAAGAATCATAACCCCCCCTATTATTGGTGAAAATAAGAATATTAGTTAATTTGCTTAGGAAGTATTTGATTTTTGGCTCTTTGGGGTATTCACATACTTTGTGAATGACAAAGGGGGATGCTGCTGGCACCATTTGCTATGATTGCCTGGGACTTCTTACAACAAACCCCCTTGCTTATAATGTTTCCCAAGACTGAGGACTCCATAGCTCACGTGTGTTTCTGCTCAAAGACTTGGGCTTTGCAGATGTAACAAAGAAAAACATAAAAAAAATCAAGTTTCCCATCATGGACAAAGGGACAGCAACAGTTACTGGAGATTTTATGGTGTACTGGGATACATCTATCCCCCAAAAATAATCTTCTAATGCCCAGGTGAGGCAGTAGCAGCCTGATAGTAACTGGGAACCAGTTTTTCAACCGTGGCTGAAGCATCTATTGCAACAGGCTTCAGAAGATGGTGCTATAGTGGCTGCTCTACAAGCATCTGGACAGCACTGTGGGAATGGAGAAGGAAAGTTTCTGCATGGGGTATTTTAAGCAGACTCTTGATGGTAACTTTTTTTGTATTTAAGAAGTGCCTCAGAGTGCAAAACCACCCCATGGAGAAAAAAAAAACAACTCACAGGGCTTGAATTTTGCTGTTGTTACAGGTAACAAGTGCTCTCACAATCTGATACCATGGTTTCCAACAGGCACCCACATAAGACAACATTGATTTTACAGGAGTGGAAAAAGGGTTTACACCAAATTGCTCTAAACACAATGAGAAGAAAAATTGAGCCACAGAACTTAAATATAGAAAAGAAAGTAGAATGCTTAGTAGAAGTGAAAGAGCTAAGGGTATTTGGGGAAGCAGTGAGTAAAAACATAATTTATATTTTAATAAAATTATTTTTCAGCCTATTAAATTCTCCAGTATCAGAATGAAGTCTGCTAAAAGTTAGTAAATAAAGGCTTTCAGGAGAGCTTTATTAAATCACTCATGACTTATCAAGTTAAAACTTCCACTCAGATATCTTAATAAAACTTTCAGAGAATAATTTTCCTGGAAATCAGAAGCCAATTACTAACTACGGGAGCTACTGTTGGCTACAGCACTGATCAGCTTTCTGTAAATAGAATATTTACCAACAACTTGAATTAGTTCTCTGAAGTTTCGGTTTCTGAAGGTCAAATAACTATGTAACTGCTTAATAAAGAAGCAAAGAAGTACCTCTAAGTATCTCCAAGCTCTGATGGGCTTATATTCTGCTCCTTAGGTGAGGTATTAGCAAAGCTTATTTATTTTCATTTCCAAGGCTTTTATTTGCTCATTCCCTTGTGGTAAAGCTGATTTCCATGATGATTCCCTTCTTAATTTTAATACCCTTTTTACTCATCATATAGACATAAGAATTTTCCATAAAATAATGAAACCCTTCCAAAGGAAATGAAGACAACTAGAAGAGGAAAGTAAACTACAGCTTACTTTTTCTTTCTTTCTTCTTTTTTTTTTTCCCAATTAATTGATCCACTGTCACATGCATATATGAAAGATTTTTTTTAATGAAAGGAAAATAAGGTTAATTAACATAAAACCCCTCACTCCTTGAGATGTTGAATTTTGTATTTTATCCATGCTGCCTTAAGTGCCTTGATTTCCCAGTAATGACCTAGTTCTCCTAATGAGTAACATTAACCCCTGGCTGTAGCTGTCCAGGACTTAATTGTCAACTGGGGCTGAAATAGGAGAGTTTGCCGATCAGCAGGTATGTGGTATATTAACTCATGTCATTTCAGACCCTAATAAATAAATCTGTTGCTAAGGCAACAGGAGCATCAGCTGTATCACTTTTTTTTTTTCTTTCTCACCCCCCCCAGACTCCTTTTTAAAGGAAACTGCCTTTCACAACCTGCTTTTTAAAAAGGAAATCAGCTACGTGTAACCATAATTAGAAGAAACATCGTTTCTCATCTCAGAAACATATCTACATTAATGAGAAAAGGCATTCAGAAAAGAGGGCTGCTTTCTGCTGTGACCTGGGTAACTGAAATGATTTCCCTCCACTGAGGGAATGCAATTTGAAGTAGACATCTGAGGGAGAAGAGATCACAAAATATTTTAGCTCTTGGTATTTCTGAGATAGTTCCCCCTCTCCTTTAGTACACTGAGGATGTCAAGGGAGCAAACTGCTTCAACTCTGAATCAGGAGCCCAGGCAATTGAAACCATAGGAGAAAAAATGCCACTCAAACCCAAACACCTTCACTACCCTCTGTGAATCTTTTGATGCAATTGGCAGATCTGAAAGCTTTTGGAAAGCTAAAAAACACCCTGTTTTCACCTCATCAGATTTACCAGCCTATGCAAATTTAAGTACCTGATTGTGGGTGCTGCTGCCTCTCCTTGGCCCCATGGAGGCAGTTCCCTGGTTCTTTCATGGGAAAAGCAAGAGGAACCTGGGACATTACAAATGTGATTTGAGGAGCAAAAGCTGGTAACTCAGCCTGCCTCAGTTTCTCTGCCTCTAAGATAGGATCCTCAACACTCCTGTTTGAGACAATTTCAAGGTTTTCTAAAAAGGCAAAGTGTCTGCAAGTGCAGGCAGTGCAAACAATTCTGTGTTCCTCAAGGTTTGGGAAGAAGATCTTGTGCTTTTTGTTTGGGAATGATGTGTCTCAGCATGTCCCAGGTCACAGTCTTCTCTTAGTTCCTGTCATTCTATCACAGGATGAAGTGTTGGTCTTAAAATCTTCAAAACTGATAGGTTTATGTTTAGTTTGTGACTACAGGACAGTTCTTCTGAATCTCTAATTACCCACATCTCAGTCAGAGATCAGTTAGAAAGGGAACTGAAAAAAAGTTCATAAGGTCAGTTATTGCTCTGCCCACACTATGAACATAACTCAAAATCATAAACATAACAGAAAGCATCTTTTTGCCATGATCAAAATTAAAGATGTCTTCTCCTCTGGACTATCAACTACCACTCCAGAAAACATGCTAGAAGATGGAAAAAAATGATGCTGAGACATCCACTACAGCAAGAGAACTTTCACACCTGAGAATTCCTCATCACATGCTGAACCCTTCTACAAGCTTTTAAATACAGTGATCAAGGAATAGTGCATCTTCCACTGGAAGGCTTCAAAAGCTCAAATCCACAGCTGTGGGAAGAAATTTCAATGTTAGACTTCACTGAATGAATAAACAAGGAACTGATACTTCCAACCTGCCCTTCCAGTTAACACAGAAATCTGAACTTCTGAGTATTTAATTAATTTTCCTATTTGCTACTCATAAGAAAAATAGTATCTGCTCTCAAACTCAACTCCAGCTTGCATACAAGTCAGGTTAGAGTATTCTCTTTTCACTTCAGGTGTTCAAGATGTGAGGGTGTCAGCTTCTACTTAATCAGATGTCTCTATGTGCACTTCCAGGGCACTGTTTCCTTCACCACCATGTACTGCAACTGTGATGAACATCATTTTATCTGGGAGTATGAAGTTAACTTGGCCATATTGGTTGAGGCTACAGCACCTATGGGTACTCAAGGTGATTTCTAGGTGGAGCACCTACTCTTCTGTCTTTTGGTGTCTTGCCATACAGGCATCTTGAGGGGATAAACTTTGGTCCAAAGTATGTGACAGTGAGAGGAAAATACAACCTGAGTATAGATTCCCTGTATTATCAAATACCTGTATTAAACAGTTTTGAATTCTGAATTCAAAGGCAAACCAGTAATTAGACAAATTCAGTACTGAACTCCTAAAATGAAGAGGAAAATGGTGCTGCTACTGGAAACACCACCTGTTCAGGCTCCTCTCCCTTGCAGTTCTCCCTTGTCCTCAACTCACTGACTAAGAGTTATCCCATCAAGGAAGGCACAACACTGACTGCCCTGAGAGTCCTACCTGTAAGTCCTTTTGAAGGACTTGCTCCTGAGTGAAGGGGACCAGTTCCTCATGGTGAGCAGTCACATGTTAGCACAGCAACAGTGATGACAAGACATGGACTCATTGCTTCAGCTCTCCCAGCTTTGTGGCACTCTACATGAAAAACAGGCAATGGGGGAACAGCCCTATCTCCATACACACCGTCCTCCCTGACACCAGAAACCTTCAGATCATTTTTGCCATCTACATTTGCATTTTTTTTTCTTCCAAACTTCCTCATCACGACTTCCACTCTGCTCCTCCTGCCCCACGTCCTTCCCCGTGCTCTTGTCACATGCTGGTACGTACGGACACAAGATAATGGGTTTATCTGATCTTCCACATGAATTGATAGCTGCTATTTGTTTGCATGTGTGTGTAAATTTGCAGATTCCCCGTGTGATCTTTTATCACACCCGAACAATTAGGGGAAGAAGAATTGATTTCTGACAACTTTCTCTTATCAAGTCTTTAACTGCTGAGATGATACAGCGTACACAGGGGAAAAAAAAAAAAGAAAAAACATAAGGCTCGGGTGAATGCCTTGAGTTAAAAGAAGCACTGCAGGTCTTCTCCATGAAAAAGAGAAGTAAAGAGGCTCTGATCTTATAAGAAAATTACATCTGTGTCACCTGGATGATGTGACTGGTTAGGGCACAGCAGGTTTGCAGCTTCGCACACCCGCTGTCATGCTTGTGTGCAGAAAGAGATGAGGAACATGCTGGTGTACCCCAAGTACAGCAAAAATAGCTTTGGCAAGTGACTGTGGCCTCACTGGGGGGCACTGAGAGGGGATAATGGACGTGTATAAATGCTAGTGGGGCAGTTTTGGGGGGCAAAGGATGACTGTGCCACACTGGTCACTGCCATCCCCCTACTATGCTCATTCTTCACCAACTAGACATTTTATCATCCTGCAGTGAAAGCCTGTGGGACACCACAAAGTTCTGATCAAATGTGGGAACTCTGTCCATTGATCACCAGAATTTTGCTCTCCTTTTCCAGCAAAGCCCATTTGCACAAAGGGAAGAGTAATTCCTTGGCACAGCCCTTGCAAGAAAGCAGCTCGGAAACCCATCGCAGCCTTTTAGCCGGATCCTTGGCCATAAGTCATTTCTATTAGCACTGCCTTGCTATAGATGTTTATAACAAAACATTAAAGACTTGGTGAGAAAGGAGAAAACAAATTACTCTGTGGAGAACCGAGCAACTCCACTAAAATACTGACAGTTATTTATCTGCTGTCAGCAGAGGTTGCAAACTGTAATCCTCACCAGGCTTGGATTGGGGGGGGGGGGTTGAGTGTGGATGGAGAGAAGGGGCAGGGACTGCATCGAAGGGACTGTTCTATTCCAAAGACATTTTAACATCAATTTGAAGTGAGAACGTGTCTGCTAGGGAACCTCCCTTTGGATTTTGATGTGTTTCCACGAGGGCAGGGCTTACATCGGGTTAGTTTAGTCAGGAGAGGTGTTGGGGACAAACACTGGGTATTAAGGTGCTGGTGGTGCCAGCAAAGCACCAATGGGATGAGGTCAGCAGTGCTTCATTTTGAGGGATTTCCAGTAACAGCAGCACGACCTCACAAAAATTGTTTTGTTTTGTTTTTTAAAATATAGTTTAGCCAAAGGGGTTTTTTTGTTAGGTGAATGGGAACACAGGAACAGACCTAACTAAATAAGGAAGGAAACAGATAAATAGATACATATATAAAAATAAATATGAATATATATAAATAAAACCCCTTCCTTTTCTATTTACCTTTTTTTCTCCTCCCCAAAATGAAAAGCACATGTAAATGATCAGGGCAGACAATGGTCGTTAAGTATCACTGTACAGGACAATATCTGCAAGCACTCCATGCTGGAATGAATACAAGCAGGATACCACTGCCAACGTTTTACACACAAAAAAACCCAACCCCAACAAACCAAAAAACAACCAAACCCCCTCACACATTACACCACTTGGCTAAAATTAGTCCCTCTTTAGGAAGAGGCTTGTGGTAGGCCTAAGAAGGGGATGCTTTGCTGATGCCTGAATAAGGCACATGATGCACTCGCCTCCAATAAGGCAACGAGGGTTTATTTTTGGCTACATTTCAGGGTGAAGGGGCTGATTCCAGCCCCTTGTTCTCACCTATGCCACCCAGGCTGGGGGCTGAGGACGCTCAGCCCTTGGCAAACCCTAACCTGGCATCTTCATTTTCTAATTCATATTCTCAATTAATGAGAACCCCTTTATTTGTTTTCTTTGGGTTTGTTTTGCCCTTTTTTTTTTTTTTTTTTATGAGCAAATTTACATAAATCAGTTGCTAAAGCATCCTAACACTAAAGGGTAGGAGTTCAGCCTGGAAGATTTGCAAGCAGCATCCTCAGACGAAGGCAGGCGCTTTCGATTTCCATCGAGAGCCTTGCTGCGCTGGAACTCTAATGGGCTTAGAACAGTAAATTTTGAAGAAACTGATTGCTGCCCCCGTAGCTAGTAAATGCCTGCCTGGACCCAGTGGCATTTGAAAAAAGTGTTTTATCATAAAATTATCCCAGCAGAGTCCATTCTGCAAGATAACATCATCATCATCATCATCATCAGTACTCCATGCAGGACCCAACAGCTCTGGCACAATATTGCCAGTCATTTATCTGTTGTCAGCACAGGTTACACACTGTAATCCTTGACTGCCTCGGAATTAGAATGTCTTTGATGTCCCCACAAGAGTTTTTTGCCCGAAGGCTTTACCAATGCTCGGCGGCTCAGTGTTTATTCCTCGTAATCTTCCTCTCATCTCCAGGCTAGCAGTGACAGATGGTTATGGGCACACAATAGTATTAAGAGTTTGATATTTTTTTTTCCCCTCTTTTTTTTTTTTTTATATTTTTTTCCCCCCCTTTTATTTATTTATTTATTTTTTTTTTTCTTCGCTGTGCTCTCTGTACAACAAATAGCTATCAGACGCGGGCCAGAGAGCTGACATGGCTCGCTTAGGTAATGGCAAACAAACAGCTCGGGTTGATGCTTTCTGTCATTTTCCCTGCTAACCCTGCTTGTTTTCATTGTATACTCTCAAAGGTAAACTATATTAACCTTATAGACTGTTATTAAAAAGATATATCTATATGAGCATAAAGTGCTTTTCTCTTTTTCTTACTCTTTTGATTATGAAAGTAATACTGCTGACATATTGAACAAATATCGAATGTCAACATAAATTTTTAGTGTGTGATAATATTCCCCTTCATATAGCTGTGTGTCAGGCGGGAACCCATGGATGATGCATAGCAGTAAATAACCCAAACAAAATTAGTTCTCTTGTCAGCTTCTACCTTGTATGTCCCCAGGCATCAGTAAAATTGACTGCACGCTAGATTTTCAAAATTAGCCCTAATGTTAGCTGTGTGTCTGGCAACCTCCAAGTTTCCAATGTTCTACTATATTACCCGTAAGGATGAATGTGTTACTTTTATATTTTGGCATTTGCTCTTGCTGATGCGGCTTTTTTTTCCTCTCTTCTCCAAATTAAAAATAATTTAGCTTTAACAATAAGTATGTGCACGAGCACAATGCTGCATCTCTTTAAGCAACTAACTTTAGGCAATTAAATTAAATTAAAGCAAAAATATACACAGAAAGAAAAGGAATTATTCAATTTAATATTGTTGATTTTATTACTTAGCTTTCTTGCTGCTTTATGCAAACTACTGAACAAACTGGAAATTATTTTCTTTCCCTTTCCTCTGCTCTTTTTGAATGCAACATTTGGAACAATTCAGGTTAGCTTTTGAGAAAAAAAAAACCAACCAAACCTCAACCTCCAAAACCCAGAAAAAAACCCCAGCTCAGCACCAGAAAACTTTTTGTAACTGGGCACCTTAAAAATATGCATCTTTAAAACGTGGTCTTAAGTGCAGGGGGATAAAATGCTTCAAAACATAAAAATGACACTAAGCTTCATATACTTTCCACACCAAATGAAACCATGGATATCTCCCTCTTCGATGCACTACATTTTAAATATAACCTATGAGAACACAGAGCATTTTGGCGTTAACAGGGCAACACGATTAAAAAGAAATGCAGCTCCCCAAGAAAGGCTGTGTCGGAAGTGTGAAGTTGATTAAACAAATGCAAAAGACAGATTCCACATCAACTTCCAATCCCTAAATTTTTCCTGTTCAGACATTTTCGAGTCAAACATGAAAATCCCTTTAGGTACCAGATGCTGCAGATCATCTGGGAGAGCTTCTGGAGTTTTAATGTGCTGGAAGTCAAATCCCCAGCAAAGGCGATTTGCCCTGTCGGTGCGGTGTACTTATTGCTTCACCTGAAAACAGTTGCTCTTGGAAAATCTGACCTACTGATCGACCCTGCCATCTCTGCAATAAACAGGCTATAATCTGTGGATGAAGTGAACTCTAATCAGGCCACATGCAGATTAAACAAACTGCGAGGAATAAAAACTAGATTAAAATGTTCGTGCCCAATACCGGAAGATTATCGGGACATTTTACCTCTTTAAATCCTAATTTATGGAGGAGCAGAGCTGAAGTTTAGATGGTTTTTTTAGCGATTATGTGGCATGGTAGATTTTTTTTTGTCCGTTCAGAGAAGATTCAGAGATCAGGTATTTGCGTTAGTAGTCGGAAAAATATTGTTCCACTGTTAATGCTTCCAAACAGGCTTTCTATTTTATGTAACACCAAAAGGGTGTTTTTAAAAATGCAGATGGTGGGTTAACATCAGCTGTCCAGTGTCACCATCTATCTTTACACTTAATCACTTCCATTAAAGTAATTAAGATAATTTAAATAACGTTAGATATTAATTGTCATCTCTGGTTTGCTTTATATGAAAAGAGTTGCTGGAATTATGCTGATCGTTTCAGCAAGAGGGGTGTCATGTTCTTGGGCAAAAGAAAAAGAGGAGTCATTGCCATCAACAGTTAAATGTCTGGTTAGTGTGACTGAACTATGTGTATTCAAACAAATTATTTTGACTCATCAGATGTTAGTGATGAGTCTTTTTCCTCTTCACGTGTGTGCAGTGTCAGTATGTGCTCAGGATATTATTTTATACCTGACAGAAGTCACACAAAAGACATCAGACTAAATACATAAATCTTTGGAAAGTACAGCATTTGGATTTGTTCACCACTTACCACCTGTGAGGCCAGGCAATGTGTAAAGGTCTTTGCTGATAGTCCTGTCCACTCAAGATATTAGAGAGGTTAAAAGTCAGATGTTGCTTATCTTCTTCTTGACAAGGATTTGTACTTTCTGATGCTTCAGGCTCGTCTGGGCTCTCTGGTGCTGTTACTGGGGAAGGCAGGTCCTCGTGCTGTGTGGTAAAAAGTCCAGGCTGGGCTTCACAAAGTCCAGACTCCCAACAGGCGTTGCTGTTTTTCATTAAAGCTCTGCTCTTCTGCTGGCCAGGCAGACCCTCCAATTGATAAGCATCTCCATTTCTTTTAACACCAATTACCTTTTCCAAATGGGCAAGCTTATGTTCTGGCATGAACCTGTTAGGAAAAAAATAAGAGAAAAAAAAATCTATATTGTGTTATGTTGGATTTCAATTTCACCTGGTGTTTATTAATTAACAGCAAATGAGAAGACAAAATATGGTTGATATTTATCATCCATCCAAGCACAAAGTTCCACTGGCATTCACTAAATGACACACTTAAAGCTATTTTAGTGAATATGGTACCACTGAAATAAAATAACAGGTTCGCTGGCTGAGGAGCCAAAGGTCTCCACTGAACTACAGTGCTGCTAATGGCCCATGTATCAATAGAGGGAACAAAACTATTTGCCTGATAAAATAAAATACAGCAAACATCTCTGGGAAGTAAAAAGGCAATTCTGCCACTAAAGCCTCAGCATTTTCACCAGGGCTACAGCTAAGATTGGTAGCAAATGCCAAATGCAGCAGCATCCAACCTAATGTGGGTCTATTCTGCATCTAGACATGAGCCCAGCAAGTTGCTTCACCATAGGTCAATGAAAGCTAATGCAGAAAGACTCTTTATTCCTAATAATATAGGCCATACACGACGTGGAATTGGGTTGTCTTACCCAATTAGCCTTGCCTGATTTCTAGCATGATCAACAGAAAAAAAATAATCACAAATTAGAAAAAAAAAAACAAACCACACCTAGGAGAAAAGGATTGAGTTGTACATCCACTCACAGGATAAAAGCCACTGCTCCCATGGCTTTTCACAGGTGTGTGTAAATAACACTAAGGTGGGGAAACTGAGGCAGAGCTGCTCATGATGTTCCTGAGTTGCCACAGACAATATTGACACCACTGGCTCTTCCATCTAATGGCCATGCTGCGGAAAATCCTTCCCAACAGCAGTTACACTTGGGTCACTGAACTCATTTTTTTGTAATGTGTGAAATGTAAAATTCTATGCATATCTAAGTTTACTACTTGATTTAAAATAGCAATGAATTACAGTCCTTGCCAAGGGAACACCAAGTGAATTTCCTCCATTCAAACATGACTCTTCTAAATCAACACGAAGAGGACCACACGCATGGCCACCACGGGATCCTCACTCTATAAACTCCTGTCTGCACCTCCAGTTAATTTACCCAAATATTATTTACTTATATGCCTTCCACTGTGATTATGGTTCTCCCAGATAAGTAGAGACATTTAAATTTTCCGTTTCCTTTTAATTTCCAAATGTTTACGCACTGTAGCCTGTTTATTGAACTGTTTACTAAAGCCAACACTTGTTCCACTTTATCAACCTCCTCCACAGTTCTTCAGAGTTTTGCTCCATCACAGCTCGTTTCTGGGCTGTGAACAAACATCTCCCTTCCCTCTTTGTCAAAGCAATATTCCTAAACACCAGAATCACCAACTTTGCCCTTCAGTGGAGCACCTTTAAACGCAAACAGACACTTTTTTTCTTGAAAATCACTACCAAAATACAAACATGTAGGCACTGTGTGAGCTTTACTGCATCTTGACTAATTAATTGCTTGGAGGATTGTTTTTCAACGCCCTAAATCTCCTAAGTCAAAAGGCTGAGTAACCATTCTATGTAGGGTGTGTTCTTTGGCTTCCTGTCCCTTGTTATATTATTTCCACATCTGTGCTAAGCTGTATTTTCAAGCCACTGACCAAATAATCATTGATATCTATCTTTTTTTTTTCCACTGCTCACCATCACTCACCAGAGCTGTTCTGTAGGTACAACAGCAATAAATTCAATCCCATTCAATAGCCTCATCCAAATCCATCATCTATGTGATGAAGCTGAATCTGAAGATCAGCTCCCAAATGAGCCTGAGTTAAACCACTCCCATCTCAGTGACTTAGCCACCCGCAGGTTCTCAGAGAACAGAAGCATAAATTCAGGGTGGTTGGATTCCACACATACAGTCTCTTAGAAGTTAAGTCAGCATTTTGATAGTCTAAACTGAATTCTAGACCTAAAATTGGCTGGTGGTGGCTCCTCTGAAGGACGGACACATCCCCGTGAGGATATCCCGAAGGAGAAAAGCTGAAGGAGAAACAGGGATCTGCCTTAAACCACCAAGTCTGTGACTGAATGGAGAGGTCTGATTCACCAACCCAAATTTAACTAACAGATTTTGTAAAAGCATTGCTGTTAAGAAGAATTGCTTGACGTGTGAGAGGTCAGACTACCTAGGCAGACTGTATCCCCCTGCCTCTCTTTAATCTCCTGGCCAATCCTTCCCTCAATGCACCATTGCTATTTCTGAAGAGGTTTTCTTCTTAGTTTTCAGCCCTTATAAATCTGATCCGTCACTGCAGAATTTCTAATAACGTTAGATAAAACTTTGCCGATCTCTCTCTGGAATAAACTATTTAATATCCTTTATTTAAGACATGTGTGTGCAATCAATTCCGCGGTATTTACTTGTATTACACACACAGTATTCATCATCTTGACAATTTTTTAAAAGTTTTAGAACACCATTTCACTTAACAGTTTAAAAAAAAAAAAAAAGAAAAAAAAAAGAAGAAAGATTTATTTGATGGTTAACTTTGGGACAAGTTATCTGCATTAACTTCCATTGTTTTGGCATAAAGTAGTTCTGTATATTTTAGTAACAACAGTGGAGACATGATAAAGGATGTAGGCAGAGAGCCATAAACAGCTCTCACTGCAACCCACAGTGTTCGTGGAAAAGCATTAATTTTTTTCAGGCTTTGATTGGAAGACTGTGCTGGGCCACGTGGACTTGGCTAAATACAACCATGTATAAAACCTCGTACCTGAAGAGAACAGTTTGAACTGGGGAAAAGCCACTGTAAATCATACGTAGTATAAACTTGTCCACAAGATTGGAATGATATAATGGATATTGTAGTCCCTAACCACTAGCTAATGTTCTTTTATGACACTTAAATAAATGACCTGAAAATAAACTAATAACAACACCAAATTGTCTAAACCTGTTCATGTGCATTTCCCAAAAGCATGCTGGAGAAAGACAATGTCTAGTTAGCACATTTTTTTTGTGTTTACATTTTTGCCAGAACATTTTTGCTCCAGCTATTCTATTTTTCCTCTTCCAGACTCACATTAATTCTTCTTTTCTGCCACCTCCCAGACACAGTCATCTCTCCTTCCCAGTACCTGCCTAGATCTCAGTTATTTATAAACATCAAGAGCCTGCAGGACTCCTACATCACCAGCTAGAAGTCTCTAACTTGGAGAAAAAACAAGTGCTCCAGTGTTTTATTTGGAGCTGGTATCCACTCCCAATAAGACCAGCAGAGTTCTTTTTAAACTTTGTCTAAATTTCCAAAGACACAAATCTCTAAGGGGCTGGTTATGGACTAACAAGAGATGGGGCAGGAGCAGACAGAGGCTTAAATTCTTAGATATAAGGAAAACCTTTCTCACAATGAGGATGGTGAGATGCTGGCCCAGGGTGCCCAGAGAGGTGGTGGCTGCCCCATCCCTGGCACCATCCCAGGTGAGGTTGGCTGGGGCTCTGAGCAACCTGCTCTAGTTGCAGATGTCCCAGCTCCCTGCTGGGGGTTGGACTAGATGACCTTGGAAGGTCCCTTCCAACCAAAACCAGTCTATGATTCTAAAAGTCAACCTGGAGAGTTACTGCAGCAGATAGGTGGGAATTACTAAGAAGGATGCACCACGTTTCTCAACCTTAGTTACCACACACCCCAGTCACAGAAGAAAAATGCCATAGTGTTCTATTTTTAAGCTGGGAGAAGGATTTTGCTGTTATTATTAACTTGTGTTAGTGAAATCTTGTACACGTGAAACTTTCCAGAAAAAATTATCACCGAAGCATACAAATATTAACACTTTCAACACATTCCAGAAGGTACTGTCCCTTATATTTAAAAAAAACCCCATGGAAAATGTTTTCCTTTCATGTGTAACTCATATACATATTTAAACACTGGAAGTTCACAACAGTGAGAGACTTAGGTATCTAATTTTAGTATCACAACTTGTTTCCAAAACTTTCAAAACTGTTTTATTTATTTAGATTTTGGAGGATCTCTGATCACACTGAACAGCCAATTTTAAAACTTTATGAAGACTTAAAGAGTAAGCCTTAAAAACTTTCCCTTTTTGCATATGGGGTATAGATCTTTAGTTAAAAAGATGGGTTAAAAATTAAACTATGTTCACATATAATAAAATTTTCATATATTAAAATGCAGCGTTTTAATCGAAATATTTACCATTTTGAGTAACAGATTTTTTTTTAAACTCCCCAGTCTATGTATTATTTACTTTTTATTCAACTCTTTCAGAGTTCATGAAACTCCACTCTGAGGAAACCCACGTCCTTTTCCTTAAAGCAGACGTGTGCGTGTTTGTCCAGCTCTTCTGAAACATGTTACATCATATGTGTTTACTCACAGCCCTTTATTTCCCCTAATGAAAAAAATCACTGATGGGAATTGGTTGCTTTTTCATGGCACCAAGAGTCACTTTCTGCACCATTTTATTAGAAACAACAATTAAGAAAAGGATGGAAGGGCCATGATGTCACTGCTCGATGAATAGAAACCACATCAGAAAGAGTAACTGGAACTCTGGTTTAGGTTATAGCAAATTCCACTGGCAAGTTCTGTGTGTTCTATATTGGTTTTAATAGTAGATCTCAATGAGCAAGGAGAAGTTTTAAGAGTAGATATAGGCTAAAAAAGAATAAAAGTAAATATCTGAATATGTAAAAACTGGCCCTTCTGTAGAAGTAGCTACAGTTGGAAGCAAAGGTAAAGACAGTTCTGAAAGTGCAATGGATTTTTAATTTTTTGATGTTGTTGTTATTATATAGTCATTAAAAAGCTCATGAATAATAAAAGGAGATAGTCACAATTAGACATATTGGAAATCTTCTCTGGGCCTTGGAGCTGGAGCACACTCATGTCAGAGCTGCTGTTTTTCCTTCATCACCACTGCACTGTCACAACCAACCCAGCACCTGAGAATTTCCTTTGTTTTTAAAGATTATTAAGGAAATTTAAGAAATTAAAGGATTTCTTTAAACAAGGTTAAAAAGTTTCTTTGCTAACTGACATGTTTTCAGTAGAATTTGTGTGTCCTAAACCACCACAGAGGTTCTTGGAGAACTCTGTTTCTAATACCTGTAGTCTGTGTGGTTATAATGGTTGCAATGGACAGTCATTTCTTGCCAACTGGAAATTCCACTTTTGTGCTTCCTTTCTTTCCATTTCCTTGGATGTACCCTGTTCCCAGACTGAATTTGTTCCCACAGCTACTACAAATATATGCAAAACTACAAAACCATGCACACATCTTACTGGCCAAGCACTGTACAAATACTAAAGCTGCATGGGGTATCTTTGAGCTTTTTTAAAAAAAAACCAGAATTTTGTCCACTCTATTCTAAAGGGGAAAAATAAACCAACCAACCAACAAATAAATAGGTCATGCAAGCAGTTCCTTGGAGGCCAAACTGGGACAGACAGCAACTACATTATGTAGTGTATACTTGGGCTTTCCATTTTTATTTCTATTTTTATATTTAATGTTACAAATCAGCTGACAGCAGTAAAATTGATGCATTTGTATTTATCTACTTCTCAAAAGGTTGCATCAAATGACAAAACTGGGAGGCTAGTCTCAGTTCAGTGATTCTCTGTGGTGTCTGGTTGGTTTTTTATTTTTTTATTTTCTTTTTTTTTTCTCTGCATCTACTGTCAACATTTCCCTCTGCAGCAAAAAAGAACTGCTGCATGTGGTCAGGTGTCCCAGAGCTGTGCTACAGTTCAAACTGAAGAGCTCAAAAGAAGATTCCCAATATATAGGGAATTTGATATTAGGGTTTATTGAAGTTGTCACGTACTTTCAGGGATCTAATTTCACTTTCTGATCTTTAGCAATGGTTGTAATTCTTCATTCAGAACAGGGAAGAGATTACTTGTCAGCAGTAATCTCTAACACAGATAATGCCATATAAATATTAGGGGCTTATAAGCATGGACAAGGATTAGGAGCAAAGGGAGAGAACAGAAAGAAAACTGAACAGAGCCAAGATTAAGCACTGGGAAGGGCACAGCAAAAGAAAATAGAAGGTCTGCAGCTCAGCTTGTCTTCCCACAGTGGAATATATATTTTCCTGGGTAGAATAAGTAGGGTTTACATTGATTTACTGGTTTGCAAAATGCAAAATATAGAAGTGTGAAATACTGAGATGTGATCATTACCTTCCCTCAACTATCTTCTCTTGTCCACGACACAGGAGAAATACAGAACAGACTCAGGGAATCACTGAGCTTGGAAGGTCTGTGATCCAACCTCATGCTCAAAGCTCATCCAGTTGGACTCAGAACACTGGCCAATCAAGTTTTAACTATCAATGAAGAATTTTTTTCTGACAAATAAGACACAATACTGCTGTTTTAGCAACCAATTAGCTGAAAGTAACTTCCTTTGTCATTCCAGCAGTATGCCTGACCTGCAGCTGGGATCCAGAGGTCCTCCCACAGAGAGGCTGGATCCAGAGCAACCACAGGCCATTGGTTTTGACTCAAGAGGTAACTTGGTCCATTGAATGGGGAAGGAAGATGAGGCAGAGAGGAGAGATGTCAGCAGCAGAATAGAAACAGGGTAATTATCACTTTCCTTAAACCATGATTTACAATAATTTTTCACTGCTGAAGATGCATTGTAGGGTCTATATCCCAGATAACCAGGATTTTAACTAAAGCATTTTCAACTCTTAGTCCCTGGAATACACCAGAAGGTACTACCTTCCAACACACAAGCCTGCAGTGAAACATGAGCAAAGGCAGGTCAAATACACACCAAACCTACCTCTCTAAGCTTTTCCTGGCTTTGAGTCCTCTGTGCTGCTGCTGCTGCTCTTGTTGGACATCATTTCATCCCAAAAGCACGCCCAGCCTAATCCAGTGCTTGTGGGATTATTCCATTTTGTTACATGCTGATCCTGACAAATGACTTCAACAATATCTTAAGCACTTCAGGTCAGGAAAAAAAAAAAAAAGTCAGTCAGATGGTGATTACTCTGCACTTTAGTACCTGAAGGGGGACTCTGGACCCGTTGAAGTCAAAGGCAAAGCTCTTTTTGACTTCGGGTGGGACTGAGTTTGAAATGAAATTGATTCTGAATTCACATCTTCAATTCCCTGAAATCCTTCAACTCCAAATGTAAGAATCTGTGCAGTTATAATTTCTAAGAACATCACTCTCAACAAATGAAGTGTTGTCAATTTAAAGACTCCTCAGAAAATATGGTAATGAACTTCAATACATATTTTATAATGCAGGTGAAATTAACATGGGCGTTATTTTGTACAAGATATGAAAACATGAACTAATTGATAGCTCAGGAAAAAAAGTTATTTTCTCTATAATCAAGCATTATGACTGTGTAGTCTGCTGCACCAACACTACAAGGCAAGAAACACACTTTTGGAGCCTTAAGATCCCCCCCCTATAACAACTGCCAGACATTCAGAAATTGTGGACTTAAGTTCTGCTTCTGCAGAAGTACAAAAGAACGAATTACACTGTGGGGAAAAAAAGTTAGGCTTCTGAGAATTGCAAGGCTTTTAAAGTTCTTTAGGATCCTAAAGGATTGGTCATGTTTATTAGAGCTTAAACAGGGGGGAAAAAATAAAACAAAAAACCAAACCAAACAAAAACCAGCTCTGCTCTTGAGTACTTTATAAAATGCAAATTTCACATATAGCTCCAGACAATATGTTATCTCTTCTTGCTAAAGAGAACTGGAACTGGGCATTTGAAAACTGGTATCACACCTTAAATAAATCTTTCTTTTTTGCTTTTTTCCTTTTTTTTTTTTTTTTTTAATTAAAACTAATAGCAGGATCCTGTAACATACAATTTCCTGCTATATGGAAATACTTCTAATCAGGATCTCTAGGATGGATGTCCCCTTTAAAGAGGCTGTTTGGTAACATACGCAATGCAGAAGGGAGTGCTATCGTAACACTTCAATAGTTATGTGACTTTATGAGAAAAATACTTCCAAATGTTTCCAAAAAACCTTCCAAACCGCACCAAAGAACATTATCGTAATATTATGTTTCCCTATGGCCTCCAATCTTGAAGCTCACTATTCTCAAAATGATACTTGGATGAAAAAAAAAAAAAAAAAAAGATTTTTTAAAAAAAGCAAGTTTATGTAATGTATAAATTGTTCCCTCGAAGAAAAACCGCCTTTAAAATTACTCTGGAAAGATGTCAGGTATTTTACATTTTCAATAACCTTTCTGGATTAATTGAGCAAATAGTAGGAGAGGGTTTGGGGCTGAATGGTCCGTGTTTGAGAACGGAACAGTTCACCGTGTGATCTTATTCATGGCAAACACTGAAAACAATAACTGTCCTAACAGATTACATATCAAGTTACCCTTAATAGATAGCCCTATTTCTTGCACAGTATACATAAGCCATATAAACTGTATACCATATATCAATACCATATTCCAGCGAATCCACCATCAAAGAGCTCGTTTATAGGAGGTTTTCATTTGACTCGGGGTTGTAATGTTCTGTGCAAGCATAAGCTAACCATTTCAGTCATTCTGCCAGCAAGCTGCTTTTTGGCAGATTATTGGCAGTACATATTGGCAACAAACTAGTGCGACTAAGCCCTTCTTATAACTTACAGGTAAATAATGATTTTAATAAATTTATGTAAAACGTTCCACTTGCCCACATCTGGTTTCGATCGCTCACTCGGCGGCGCGAGTACGAACTCCTGCGTGTTCCTTGGGAAGATGCAGATTGCAACTTAATTATTTAAGGCTTTCTCAGGTACCCCATGAGATAAATAAGCAGTGAAGCTGACTTTCACTTGAAGGTTTAACCGAAGAAACCTTCATCTGAAAAAAAAAAATAATTAAAATGAATCATTTTCTGCACGTGAAAAATCAAAAGCGTGTTTTGTCTTCCATGCAAAATTGAATTCATAAGAAAAAAAAACAATCATAGGGGCCACTGTAGAGCTACCTCAGCTGCAGGGTGTTCAAACTGGATGGGCCAGTCAACTGTTGCTGGCCCTGAGGACTGTGAGGTAATGCAGAAACTTTGACCTCCATGTGAAAATCTGTTGCTCTATTAAATTTGTGTTTTTGTTGATTTGTTGGGGTTGTGGGGTTGTTTTTTTTCTTATTTTTTGGTTTTGTGTGTATATGGGGTTTTTTTTGTTGTTGGATTTTTTTGGTATATATGGTTTTCTGGTTTTTTTTGGTTGTTGTTTTCAGGGTTTTTTTGTGCTACAACCAAAGGTCAAATGTCTACAAATTTGAGTTTCACCTAAGCTGTGTGGTAGAGTTTTACTCCCAGCTTTGCCAGTGGGTCAGTTCCTCACTGTCCAAACATCAGAAAGCTCCTAGAACTAGAATGGCAGTAGCACCCAGCCTTCAAAGGATTAAATTTTTGTCAGAAAGCTCTTAAAATGATAGTAGTAGTAGTAGTAGAGTCATTATAGTATCACAGAATTCTTTCAGTTGGAAAAGACCTTTAAGATCATCAAGTCCAACCATTAACCTAACACTGCCAAACCAACTACTAAGGCTAAAAACCAACAAACCAAAAACTCCAGACTCCCTTTTTTTTTTCTGGTATAAATCAGGCTGACAGTGATGCTGATTTAAGATCACTGATCATCTGCTCTTCATCATCCAGGTACCAGAAGACTCCTTGGGGAGCCTGTACCTCCAAATGCTGTAAAACTCATGTGGCCCATCACTGAGCTACCTATGATAGTAAAGAATGTAAAACAAGAGAAGGAATATGCACTTTTATGGTGGAAAAAAGAGAAAACAGGACCAATACAAATATGACTGTCACTCTTACATGCTGAGTTACCAGCTTGGTGGCTGCATCTGCAGGTTTCCATCTGCAGGATGGAAAAGAGGAAGGACACAGCCTAATGAGACAACAGCTTGTGAACACCTTGAGCTATCATCTGCTCTGCAGCTGGACATGGTCATCTTGAACATTACTGAACTAAACATGTAAAAAAACAAACAATAAAAGAACCCTCCAAAACCCCAGAAATCTTGGGAGATGGAAAGAGCTTGACCACGACTGTTCAGCCCAATACTCTGTTTCTACAACTCTGAGTATTGTTCATACAGATACAACCCACAAGACTATGGAAAACAGTACTCTCAGTCTGGTACTTTGAGGTTTCTATTGAAACAGGTCAAAAAGTTGAAAATGCAACTCAGCACATAAGAATTTAAAGGCAAAAGACAAAATAAATGCATTTAATGACACTAAGAAGTTTCTTCAGTTCATCCCTCCTATACCCAAGCCACCACTTCTCAGGACATCAGTTCCCAGACCTGCCACTCTCTGGCTAGTGACAACTACCACCAGTTGCCCCTGTTCTCTCTGTGTCCTTCACTCCAACTGCTGGGACCAACAGGTTTAGCCTATTAAACATGTAACTGACGTCCATGTCTGATCTGCTTATGGATCCATCTCAAAGTTCTATTAAATAATTGCTTTACACGAGGTCTGTAATGAATAGGATACAATTATTAAGCATCGGACTTTTATTTGTGCCCAATTCAGCCTAGAATTTGCTTGCTGGTTTTTGAGCATTTATTCATTTATAGACTCATCAGTTTAGGATTTTGTAAGGCTTGGCCAACATGGTTAAAACCCAGTGAATTCTTGTTGACATCTATTGGACATGCTGGTAAAACTTGCTGTTGCTATAGTGGACTTGCTTTTAATTTGATCTGTTTCAAGGATTCGGTATCTTTCTAGCACATTAGAAACCTAAGGGCATATATCTGTATTGTTTAAAGGCAGGAAATTCTGTGAACTGAAATGAGAACATATCCCTTTTGCCTTTATGGACTTTTGTTATTTTCTCTTCCTTTTAGGGTTTTGGAAACAAAAACTAGTGAAAGCTGAAAGTTTGAACAATAGCAAATTACTTTCAAGGAAAAAAAAAGTAAAATACTAAGCACACTTTTATAGCTTTCTTCATACACTTTGTATATATATAAATTGAATTTATCCAGGCATCAGACAATACCATTTGCAGCAGGGCTTTAGACTGCAATAGGAACATACTGGTTTTGTCATAACAGACTGGGGACTTTGCTGTTCCACTTTAATATTATTCCTTTGCTACCTTGTATTGACTCTGCTCCACTGACTTAATGACAAAGTTTATTTGTTTCATGCTAACCACAAAACCAGGGCAATCACATTTTTATTTTAAGGGGGAAAACTATGGCCTTTGTAGCTCCTTTACTTCTACTCTTTGTCCAAAGAGTCCCACATCTCCCCCTTTAAATGATGTAAAGTTTGGTCTGAATTCTGGGATATGAAGCGAGAACTGGTAAGAGACAAAGAAGGACAAGTGTTCTGCTAAAATTAAGATAGTGCCTTTTAGACAACTACAGTAGCAAACTTTCTTACAGCAGTTCTGTACTAATTAGCAGAAGGACTGGAGGCAGAGCAGCTGCATTAGCACAGAGACCTTATCTCAGCAGGATGCATTAATCCTAGTGCAGCACTGCACAAAGATGTCCACGGTGCTTCTGGTGCTCAAACTAGCTTGGTATCTTTATTGCACAGAACGAACTCTACTGTTCCACTTTATAAGAACAGGTTATAGCCACGGTTATGTCTCTGGAATATTCCTGCCTCATGGCAGACTAGAGAGATCCAACTAAGTCTGCAACAAAACTTGCTGGAGGATGGCTCACGTGAGGCAACCTCAACTGCAGCCATTTCAGCACGAGCCCAAGCACTTACCCAGCGGTGTGCCCTGCACGTGGCACACAGCGAGCTGACTGTTCCTATCTAATAAGCTTAATAGCTAAATATAAATTACAGTGGGATGCAAAGCTTGAGAGAGACATCTGACATCCAATACACTGCTTGGCCACTGCATCTCTCCTAGCTAGTGTTTCTTCACACTCTCTAATCCCTCTTCCTGGACAGCAGCAATTATGACACTGGTGAACTGCAGGACTTCGGTTTATTTGCTTTCATTTGGCACAGTGCTTCGTGCCCATCTCCTCTCCTCTTGGAGGTTACGACAACTGAAGCAGGGATCACAATGAGACACCATCAATCATCATAATAAACACAGCTCAGCTGTTTCCACGCAGTCAAAGCCTTTGGTGGAGAAGAATCTTAAGAGATTTGAAAGAGCACGAAGCAGCGGCTTTAGTTTAAGTGCTCGCAATAATGACTCCCAAAGAAACACTCCTGACCATCAACCCCAGGGAATAAAGAGCTGAAAGGTACTCATGCTCATCTGTGGATTATATGTCTTGTAGATCTCAACATAAAAGCAAAGGGGGATCCACAGCTCCCAGCTGTAAAACTCCTACAGTCTTTCCTGCAGAGATGAGCTCGGTTCCCACTCACGTCATGGGGGGCATCATATTCCTCATGGAAAAAGTGGGGATCCAATACCTACCACCTATAATAACCACAATGACCCCAGCTACCCTTGGGGGCACATAACCATATATCCTCTCTTACAGTACACGAATATAACAGTTTTGAAGTGGTCAAATAAAAATTAACAACATATTTTGAAATATATCAGCATACAAATGTTTACATCGCATATTCAACATACGTATGGACAACTGACCACAGGCCCCACTTTAAGTTTACAGGTCCCACTTACCTTATGCTTAGTTCTTCTGGAAGTGCAGTGAAAGGTTCTTAGGGCAAAAATGACAACTAAGTTCACAAACTACACCCAAAAAATTGGCCACGACACCATTAAACATTATGATAAACTAGAAGGTCTAACTAAAAGGAGCAGATGCACCATTCATGAAGTTGTAGCTGGAGACAGCATTTTTTCTGCTAAGATCAAAAGAACAAGGTGTTCATATAAATGGCCCTTTATTTTGATCCTATTATTCTATATGAGCTCGAGAAGAGATCAAAGGAAAAAGTACCCAGGTTTCACTATTAACACTTAACATAGCTCCAGTCAGAAAATCCTTTCCAGATTGCTAGAGCAATTTAAAGCCCAGCACATTTTTTGTTGTTCTGCTGGCTAATATACCTGAAGGCAGGGTTTTCATTCCTTGACCACCTTTTCCATCGTGGAAAATTGCTTCTGATATATATAATTCCAGTTATTTTCATTTTTATGACAGTAACCTGCAGACTTTGGGGGCTTTGGGGACTACACTGGTTTGGGTTGTACCCGCTATTATCCCAAAGAGCCTGAAGCAGCCAGGGTCTGTTACTGACTGCACACAACAGCCTGGGAAATTCAATACCACTGGAGTCAAGTAGGAAAGTCTGGTTCAGCCCCTGCCACCGGCGGTTCCACTGGAAGCAACACATACCAGCTTCAGCTCTGTATGTAAACAAACCGAGTGGGCCCTTCAGATCTCTAAAGGTTCCTCCCGATAGCTGGCAAGAATCAAAGTGCTTTAATATGTTGTGCTGCTTATTATGACATTAGCCAGGACGACTACTATTAATTAATGGTTCTATTGCCTCTCGTAGAACCCAGCACGCTGCATAAAGAAGAGAAGAATAATGCAGGGCTGTTTCTCGCCGAGCCAAAGTATGCTAAACAAATTTTAATGTTCATGCTTTCTTGGAATGGAGGCTTCTCATTGATGATTCAGTAATTCAGGGCAGAAATTTCAGGATTTTATTGCCATCTTTGACGTACTGACATCAAGAATCTGCTAATAAACAGGTATAGCTTATCAGGCTACCTTTGGAAAAATCAGCAACCTAGTATTCATAAGAGAAAAAAAAAAGTGCACACGTCCTTCTTCCCTTCCTCCCCCTTCCCACTTCGTTATTAAAGCATTTATGTTACAAAGGCTTTCAAAAGTTCATCCTAAATGCCCAAAAGTGGGCAATGATCCCACGTGAGCTGGCTGAGCTATGATCCACCATCCTGAACAGATTCATGTTATCCAATTTGGTTCCAGGAGGGAGTTTGGGTTTGATGTGTATGGGGGGGGGGGGGGGGGTGGGGTTGAGGCGGGTTGTATTTTTTTGACTTCTTTTTTTTTCTAGTCACAGTAGCTTGTAGATAGGGGAGGAGATGGCAAGTGATGACTCTGGGAACTCAGTCAATGCTAAGTACATGCAGGTGAGCTGTGGCCTGGAGTGAATGTTACAGTTATGGGTTAAATGAGACAAAACATCAGAATATGTTCATACTACACACAGCAGCCAGCAGGCTATAAATCCAAGAAGTAAGCTGGAAAGCTTTAGAGTTAAAAATGGATGAATACAGATATAAATGGAAGAACAGTTGTTTGTCACCATAAGAATGGCTTTTAAGTGACAAGAGTGGATAGCTCTTATGAAGGGTTTCCAAAACAAGTAAACTTGTTGAGATGAAAAGAAACAGAATAAATGTGATGATTGGGACATTACATATATTTCTACTATTTTGTTTTGAGACAGAGAAGTCTGACTCAGAGAGTCTGAACAACTATAACATGGCTTTACATACAGGTGTTCCTAGGGAATATCTTTAATAATACATCTGCAGCTGATGACCCATAAACAGGATTACTCTTAATTTATTTCAGAATCAAATAACCATGAGCTGAGCTGTGAGAAGCCATGAACCATTTCTCTTGCCATGTTTCCAGCTCTAAGTAATGTATGCTAAAAGCCTTCTCTATATATGACTGACTGAACCTATGGCCAATGGTCCTACCTGGGCACAAAACAACCAGAACACCCTGAGGCTGCTAAACCAACACCTTCCTGCTTCTCTCTTCAAAGCATTTCTGAGACTTTCCTCTATTTTTATTAAGTAACAACTGGCAGAACCTTCTGGAATATAGATCCAAGAAATATCCTAACAGATTTCCATAAATAGATGAATGACTTTCTAGAAGTCTAATTACCCCACTTCAATATTTTGGGATCTTATCAAGACAAACACTTGTTCTTTCTCCACTCCACCTAAGGCAGGTGTCTTGAAACCAAAAGCAGAGCCTAGCTTCTTACCAACTCAAATAACCAGCTAAACTTAAAAGATATAAAGGAATTTCACATTAATAAACTATGTTTATATTAATTTATATGTTTTATATATATAGTTATGTATATATATATAATTTTTACAAAACTTTTTTGATGTTTAAAAGGGGCTCTGTAAGCTCAAGGCTGTGATGTACTCAGTGTTGACAGAATCAGATGGAAACTGTAGGAAGACTGATAACGAGTTTGCTCCCCAAAACCTTTTCTCCTGTGTCTCTGAACTGACTGAATGGGAACTGAGAGGGAAAAGAACAAAGATTTGCTGTTCTTTACAGTCACGCAACGAAAGTGTAGGTTAAGTACAGGAAGTATTTGCAGATTTCAGATATTTTGTGGACCTTTGTTGCTTTTTCCTTGCATTCAGATCTAATCTCAGCTGCAGCACAGAGCTGGACTTTCATGTTCTGCAGTCCTTCATTAATAGAAAACCCAACCCACCACTGGGACAGTCCACAGGCCAAAGTGGACTCAAGACATTGATTTCAACTTCAGCTTTTTGTTGCCATTTATTTGTGCTGATGAATTAAGGAAAAAAATAATGTTTCCCACTAAGGAGAAAGGGCTTAAAATTATACTGCTGAGCAAACTAATACAAATATTTTATGCATATTCACAGTAGAACATGCCTACAGACTGGATAGAGCTGTAACTTTCAGAAGAAGTTTGGATAGCCAATATGATGTTCCACATCCCATATGTCACAATCAAGTGATCTTTAAGCCCCACAGCTATAAAAGCACTGACAGTTTATTTTTATTTTTTAAATTTCTGATAGCAAATATGCCTGTACCTCCAACTCAACTTAGCACTAGTAACTACTAGAATATTTTTAGAAGGTCCTTCAAACAGAAGGGTAGTATTCTCACTACAATTTTGAACAAGCAACAAATTGTGTTTGGTTCTTTAGCATCAATCAAGCATCAATTTTGGACTATTTGTCTGAAGTCAGAATTCTTAAAATAAGCCAGTTTTTTTATAGAACTGATTTCTGAGGGGAAAAAAAATCCCCTTCACTATTTGAGTGTAATCAGCTATTCTAATATAACTGGCTCTGATTTGGAGGTAAGGTACATGATTGTATATATAAAGAGGGCTGCATGATTAATTCAAGAGGTGTTTGCCAGTACTCACGTGAATAAGCACAAACATCCCATCATTGTTTTAGTGTCATGATGCTGCTGTATCACCCTTCATTTTCAGAAATCTTTCTGTGATAACATCACCATTTCATCTTGCACATCATTCCCTATTTTCTGCATTATCCAGACCTTTTTTCTCCTTCCTCTGCAAATCAAATGTGTCCTTACTGCAGGAAGGTATTGCATCCTCAATATATTTACATTTATAGTTTATTTATGTTTATATTTTATTATGCTTTTTTTAGGCACACAGAAAGGCTACTGCATTGGTCACATGAAATGCTAAGCACAGTCCAATCACAGTGGTTAAAAAGGGGTTTGGCCGTGTTGCAGAATGGCTTGTAGCATGGTGGGCAACTCAAACATCCAATGTGTCAATCAGCAATATTTGGCATGGAAAACATTTCTGAATATGAATAGAAGACATTCAGAGGTGCTCATGCCAAAACAGCTTTCAGAAAATTTCCAGCTCTCACAAGAGCTTTCAGCCAATTCATGGTGGATGATCCCTACCTTTGGGTGCTTTCTGGAAGCACGTTCCTCCTTTTCCTTTATTGTGCTTTGTGAAGAAAACAGGAGATGAAACTCTCACCAGAAAGTAATAAAAACATTAACCTCTAAGTACTTGGATTTTAGTAAATGGTGAGATCATTGGAAATCTGAGCTTATGCATATGAATTACAGGAGAATAATGGGACTGAGCAAGAAGTCATGGACTATATTCATCAATATGTGCCTTTTATTGTTAACTGAAAACCATTTTCAGAGCCTTTTAAGAGCCAATCACCTCAAACTCAATCAAAGTGCTGTTCTGTTATTGTTTCTTCACTGGGGGATGTGTTCCTCTGGACATTCAGAAAACAGGTGGGGGCAAAGACTGCTGCAGCCAGAGGTTTTGGGGTTCATTTCTCAGAGCCTGTCTCTCCCTTTCACCAATTAGCAAGTGACATGGATGGCTCCCTGGCTGATGTCACTGAACAACAGCAGAAGCAGACAGATAGACACCAGCAGCAAACAGACCTGGCTAAAGGGCAGGGAGATACGGGGCAAGAGGTGCTGTTGAAGCTTGAGATGAGGGCAGGTGACAACCTACAAGATATATGGATGAAGGAAAGACTTGGTATTAACATGACCTACTCAATCAGGACCTTGTGGTTGACAAGGCAGTAGGAACCACGACAGCTGGGGTCTGCTCACCAACAACTGCATTAGCTCACAGTCCCCAAAACAACAGAATTTCAGCTCCCTTTTTTCAACTGACCAATCACCATGACCTTAGTTTTCAAACATTTCTTTTTTCCCATTTACTTATGGACTTCCCTGTTCATTATTTCTACTAAAGCTACCTCCACAACATACATGGAACGAACCCTTCATGAAGAATTCTGTTTGTTGGGTTTTTTCTATATGCCTCTCCTTAAAATATTCCTTAACTTACTTGTTCACTGCCTAGCAATGAATCATTACAAAAATAAATCTCGTAGTAGTAACACAGCGATAGATATCGAAGGTGAAAATTGGCAATTATTTTGCACTCAAACAGCCTGAAAACATCTTCAAGCAGCACGTAGAGAGAACGTCTGTAGTTGTCTACAGATGTATTTCCTTAAGAGGTTTTGATCCATTTATTTCAGCAAGAATGACCAACTTGAATTTCGCAGTGTCTTCAAGGACCTTATTTTCATGAATTTGTATAAAAGGCAGAAAAGTATATATAAAAATGTTTTAAAAGCAGCCAGGAATCCATGCAAGAGGGTTGTGGGGTTTTTTTGTGGAAATAGTGCAATTAGATTCAAAATACCAAACACTCAAATTACTTCTGACATTTGGTCTGAGTCGCTTTTGAATTTGCACCTACGAACAACAACAACAAAAAATACTGGTTCTGAAGGAGACTATTTCCTTTGCAATATTTTACCACAGAGCAGTTATTCTCTTTTTCTACCAGAGCTGACAGCCATTCAAATGTGCTGGTTTTGCTGCACACTAAACTAGAAATATGATCTCAACTTGGAAACTCCTCTCAGAAATATTTTCTCCTGTCAATTCTCAGCAACTGCATTCAATAACGAGCGTTGACTATTCAACTTTGAAAGTATCAATGTTCAGTCATCTTCCTGAGTTTACATATTGCAGCTGCAGGGAATAAAGATACTGAAAGACTGATCTCCTCCCATAGTTAAGATGCTTATCATAACCTTTCGTGAGATTTAATTGGCACTGCTTTCTCCTCCTTCATTTCCAAATGGATGATTCACAGACTCGGTCTTCCAGGAACCAACCACTTCAGCTATTCTCTTCACTTCCTTTGACTCTTCCTCAACCACAGCCAGCCCTCTGCTTGACCTTACCTTTAATACACATTCAACTGGAGAGTCTCTGCTAAAAATACTTAAGTCTTCTGAGAAAAGAATGATTAACAGACACCTAAATCCAAGAGTTACAAGGGCAAGCTTGCCAGACAGTCCCGTGGCCACTGTGGCTTGGTTGCAAGTAAAAGTGAAGAAGAGTCACTGCTGAAGAAGGTGAAACTGTTGGATTTTTTCACTTTCTTACTCAATAATGACATAATGTGTAGCCTGGTACTCTACTCTTGAGTTACACACAGGACATTAATCACAGATTAAAGGAAAACTACAGGGGTATCGTCTTCATTATGTCTTAATTTTAAGATACAATTTGCAAAAAACCCTTAACCCATGAGTCTACCCTCATCATCCAACCAGTTGAGAGGCAGTGCTTTTTGTTACACATGTAATGGATGGTCAAAGGCAGTGAACCTTGAATAAGGTTTTAGGGAAAAATAATATAGTTGTTGTACTAGAAGCAGAAAAGGGAGGTTGAAGAAAATGCCCACTTCTCAGAAGACACTGGCTCCAGTGGAAATATAGGAAAGAGCTTCATATGACCTCAGATCTCAACTGAGGGTCACATCAGGATGCAGAAGGAAGCAATAGATGACTGAGATGGGTATTTCAAAAGGTCTGCAGTTCTCTAATGCTAAATTTACACTCAGATGCTTGGAGTGAAAAGTGTAACAATCAGCTTCCCGAGCTAACATCATCAGGGGAAAAAAAAAAAAAAAGCCATGAACCAAAGGAAATCTAGAGTCTGGGAGCCAACATGAATATCAAATTTTCTGAATCAGCCACATGAATGGAAAGGGTTGAAGTAATACCCAAGATAAAAAGCAGACAATCCTCAAAACAGAGAAAACCACCTTGGAATATTGTCCTGAAATTATTGTATGTCATCCTTTCAGCAACACTTGCCCTCAAGTCATTGTTGGATTATTCTAACTTAAGGGGCTTTTCCAACCTAAATGATGATACACCCATCCAACCTGGGACACTGGAGTCCTTCCAGAACAGACACTGGTCAGGGATTATTAGATCACATAAGGTTTATAAAAGGTTTTCTATCAAACAATTACCTGTGAGACTACCCCACCCTCTCAAATGATACCCTGGTCATACACACCAGTCATTGCTTCCAGGTAAGGCCATTGTGCTACAAACCATCTTGGTGCAAAACTGGTCTTACCTAATGCAAGCAACCACTCTTCAAAATGACTACCCTTCAGATAAACCAAACTGGATATTTCAGCAGCTCAGACCTGTTAAAAATTATCATAGAATCAGAGAATGGTTTGGGTTGGAAGGGACATTAAAGATTAGCTGGTTTCAACCCCTCTAACATAGACAGGGACACCTCCCACTAGACCAGGTTGCTCAAAGACCCATCCAACCTGGCCTTGAACACTTCCAGTGATGGAGCATCCACAGCTTCTCTGGGACCCTATCACACGTGTGTGTGTGTGTGTGTATGTGTAATATATGAAAGATATTCTGAGCAGGAAACTATGGAAGAACTTCTAGTAGTGATGAACAATTTCCAAACTTAACATTTTGATCTCCTAATGCAAAACTTGTCTATGTAACTGCTTCTAAAGAAAAATGATATAAAATAAATGGATCTCTTTTGTTGCACATTAAAGTCATTAAAACCCACCAGCTACTGCATTGATCTTGAGCAGATTTTCGTGGAGATGTGGTAAAACACCCAGACTGTAGCTACATCAAATCAGCCACAAGGAAAGGTTTTGCTTTCTCCTTTCTGCAGTTATTCAAGAGCAGAAAATAACAGGGCAGCAATTCCCACGATTTTTAGCTCAGTTCTGCCACAAATAGCAGAACTAATTCCTGTTTGTGCACCATTCTGAAGTGGTTTTGGTGCCACCATTAAGGACCTCTTGCCTAGAGATGCAGGACACCTCCTAGACCCAGCTCTCCCTGTTTTCAGCAGTCCCTTGACTGTCCAAAATCACTGGATATTTACCCCTGTTGCCAAGACCAATGGTACCTGTTCTACTGCCATGGTTTCCTGATTTTACTGTAGCACAACCAATGGCAACAACAGAAAATCTTTTTTACCAAGTAACATATTAAAAACCTCCAGGCTTTTCTATAACAAAACAAAACAAAACCCATTCTTCTAGGTATGGTACTTAAGAAGAGTAAAAGAAAACAGTATTTTTAAAATTCTGGGAATATGGCCCTTAACTCAAAATAGATCCAGAATTATTTGCCGTTCATTATCCATTACAATTCAGAACCTGTGTCTAACTTTGAAATTTAGTATGTTTACCCTGAGTTTTATAGTATACTAAACGTTTTCATTACTTTTTGCAGGAAGCAATACAGAATTACTTGTAGATTCAGTAATGGAACCAGTAAGCCAATGATCCTCCATTTCTGAAGTTCCCTAGTTACCCTGAAATAATAAAAATCCATCAAGACAGCAGCAAGAAACAAGTGGACGGTTCCTTACAGCATCTCAACAATAAACCAGCAGAACTGTTATCCTTCACCAGAATGTTCAAAAAACTAAATTGAATGGCAGCATGATTGCAGTGGTTCCAGTTATGTTAATTAGGCTGAATTCATGGTTCATTGCTGCTGCAATTACGCTGCAAAGAAATGCTGCAAGCAGCTCCCCACATCCTCCTGCAGCCTGCTGAGGACTCTTCCCGGGGCAAAAAAAGGACTTTTTTTTTTTTCTCAAGAGACAATACACACACCCCCCCCCCCAAAATGCAAAACATTTCACTGTTAAAGGTGGTTTAAATAAGTGGCAGGTTTGTTTTCGCAGAACCATTTGGGTTGGAAGGGACCTTAAAGATCATTTAATTCCAACCCTCCTGCCATGGGTGGGGACATCTCCCTGCTCAAAGCTCCATCCAACCTGGTCTTCAACTCATCTGGGGATTGAAGATCTCACCACCCTCACAGTGACTAATTTCTTCCTAATTTCTAATCTGAATCTACCCATTTTGAAGCTGGAAGAAGGTAGATTGCTCAACTGCTCAGATCTTTACAAGATGACAATTACATCCAATAAATCAAACAAATAATGACTTTGTGATATGAAAAGGCAACCAAATCATCAACAATAAATTAATCAGATGACCCAGTTTATGTTTTAACATAAAGCATATTTAAATCTAAATGCTTGTAGTAGAGAAACTTTGCTGTAATTTTAGTTGCATTTACCTTAGTAACCATTCTTAAGAGTTATGTTTGATAATTAAAATATGTTAAATATACCTACAGATGTCCATACATTATAAACATTAGAATTAAATTAATATCTTTATATCAGTTTTGAAATGAAGGTTTTGGGTTTTTTTTAAAGTATAATATTGATAGATTTAGTCTAAAAAAAGTTGAATGCAGTAATCAATTCAGCAATGTCAGATTTCTAACATTACTCTTCCTTTATTTTCCAATACACTTTTTTTTGGAAATTAAAAAGCCTTATTCTCTCAAATAATGGGGAGAATCAGAGAATCATTTTGGTTGGAAAAGACCTTCAAAATCAATAAGTCCAACCATTAACCCAGCACTGCCAGGGCACCACTAAACTGTGTCCATCACCACCACATCTCCACGACTCTCAAACCCTTCCAGGGATCATGGGGACTCCACCACTGCCCTGGGCTGCCTGGGACAGCCCTGGACAGCCCCTTTGGAGAGGAAATTTTTCCTCATGTCCAACCTAAACCACCTTTGGTGCAACTTGAAGCTATTTCTTCTTCTCCTATCACTTCTTTCTTGGGAGCAGAGACTGACCTCCACCTTTCTACAACCTCCTTTCAGGGAGTTTTAGAGGACACATGATGAACTAAAAATGTTTGCCTGTAATAAGAAGGAAATAGTCAAAGGGTGTATTTGCCCTTCAAAAGAAATTTTCAAAGCTTTCCAGATTTTACTGGGCTGAGAAAGATGATTTTATAAACAATCAAACTGTTTGTTTGGTCATTTTTTTTAAAGAATGGATTTACTTTTCAAACCAGCCCCTTCAGAAAATACATTTGCCAAGGCTTTTATCCTCAAAGAAATGTTATGTGGAATCAGGTGTCTAAGCAGAAGTTAGGTCACTGCATACAAAGAACTACATACCCTCAGAGCCTAATTTCCAGGTTCACAATTGACTTAAAAACTTAGAAGTTCAAGTCTCATTAAAAACCAATGCTGCTTAAGCACTTCATTTATATTTATTTTTTTTCTTCCAAATTTAAGGAGATCTTGAAAAAAAATAATTGGATACCAGCCACTTCAAAGCCATCTCTCCAAACTCTGGGATGATTAAGTTTCCATAATACAATTATGGTTGTAAGGGAGCTGGATTGAAAGCTAAGTTCAGCTTTCAAACAAGCTCCCCAAAACAGTTGCAGATGATGTGCCTTTAGCTTTCTGATCCTCAGGTGACACAAGGAGAAGCACCACCAGTGAGAGACACGTTAGGAAGGGAAGGCAACACTCTTAACTGGAAATAACCATCTTTTCCACAGATGAATGGACATCCATAACAATTTAATCTAACGAGACATCCAGCTTACATGCCCATTTAAAAAATGATAATGGCACTTGTCTGGCAGGTTTGTTTCTCAATGCTTCATTCGATGGCTATTTCAGTTCTTTTGCCTTTTTTTTTCTTCCCCCCACTAATATTATCACAGGTCTTTTTCCATATTAAATCTACCAGCAGCCCTCACCCAAGCCACAGTTTCAATTAATACCCAATTTGAGTCTTAACACAAGGAATTCATTCATTGACTGAGCTTTGGAGCTGGCTTTTATAATGAGTTTTGTAATGCTCCTAAGATGAGGAACCTAAACCAGTTTGACACTGTAATCAGTCACTATATAAACAAAAAGGCAAAAGCACATCAGGAATAATAGAAATATCTAACAAGCACTAAATATTATGATCTGAGAAATAATTTTTGTATTCTATGTAAAAGCATGACAAAAGACCTGTTTTCTGCTATATAATTAGCCCTCTGGATCTGCCTCCTTAAGCTGGAGTTTAAATACAACACAGAAAATGATGTCAAGTCTGTTGGATGTGAACATCCATGTTCCAGGAGCTTTACTGCTCTCACTTGAAAGCACTACCACGGATAGGAGAAAAACTAAATATTAAATACACCATTAACAGGAGAATTATTTCAAATCAATGAAGCACGACAGGACACAAATATACTGCTCCTCAATTATTTTTTTTTTCTCCTTATGTACACTGAGGAGATAGTCAGGTAGTAAATGGCCAAGGTTCCAACAGAGGACATTAATCAGATGAAACTAGAAGCAGCATAAAGTCTTAAGAACAGCTCAAAACTCTGAAGAAAATTAGCAGAGCCTATAGTTTGAATTGGTTAATGACTTCACCTCCAACTTTTCCTTTTCTTGGAAGTATTGAGCCAGTAACCTGTTAAAATCTACTAACTTTAACCCTACTAATACTTAATTGAGGTATTTATTTTAAGACTGAGCTCCCAAACCAAAACCAACAGCTAGCTCCTTACTTTCAGAAGTAAAGCAGTAAAGTAATATTGCCATTTTATTAATATTTTATTAATAAAAGCTGGATATTTTATTCATAACAAAAAGATGGTCTAATACCTAGTGAATGCCCACTGCTCACCAACTGGAAAGTTCTTAAACCCCTTACAAACCCTTTCACCAGCCCATTAGGCAGGCAAAACTCACTCTTACAACCCTGTCTAACAATCTGCCCTTACTGGCACTCCTTAAACATGCAGAGAAAACATTCATTTCTCCATAAAGGAAGAGGCAGGCTCTGAGGTGCATTAAGAACACAGCTCCTCCAGCCCTTCCAACTGCAAATACATGTTCCAGTTTTATTAAGTTTAGTCTGACAAAGCTTTTGGTCCAGGAGACATTCCTGGTCGGATTATCAACATCCACCACTGTCGGCAATCCTGCCAACACATCTTTACCTCCAAGAACCTTTCTCCCTTGACAACACCAAAAAGGATTCCTCTCTCACCTGCAATGATTTATGGAAAAGGCTTTCAAGTGGCCCCCTGCTCCACAATCTAGACTGAAGGAAGATGGTCAATGGAGGTGATTACATCTGTAAAGGACAGATCATCCATTACTGACAGCTTTTACATTTCTCAACTTGAAAAAAACAAAGCCCTTGTCTACATATGTATACATAATACATTTGAAATATGTAAGGCGAGTGAACATCAAGACAGAGGGTTTAAACCCTCAGTTTATCAGCTCTACAGGCCCAATTTTGCAAATCAACTAAACCTACAGTACATTTTCATCAAGTGCTGCAAATCAGCAAAATATTAAATGAATCTTGAAAAAATGATTATGAATCCACAGTTCTGTTTGACTGTATAATTCTATTTAAGATTAAAATTACTATCATAAAAAGGCCACTTTCTGAATGTAATTCCACAAAAACATCATCACAAAAGCTTTTACTGCTATTTATGTCAGAATGTATTTTAAACAGTTCTAATCATTTACCTTTGTGGACACTTAATTAAAATTACAAAACCAATTTTAATCTGTAGTCCAATTAATATGCAAATATATGCAAATGTGGTAAATCAAGGTGGTGATTAAGTTAAGGACACTCTATTTCATGTCTGCTTTAAGTGTGAAAACAAACAATCTTTTTTGTAATTGTACTGATGGATTGTGATGTTTATAGGGTTAGTATGGGGTACAAATGTTTATGCATCAACATTATGCCAAAACAAAGATTTTATACTCTGGAGTGATTTAGCATCCAGCATACATTCAGATGTAACAAAGTCATTTTGCAGTCATCTTGTGAATTAGAATAAGGTCAAAGCAAAGTTAAATTTCTATGTCATCCATTTGTATGGCTATTTAAAATTCAACAATCACTTTCTGATGTGTTAGGTAAGAGCCAAGAAGTCTCAAGAATGGCATATTATCACCCTTTATCATTTAGTGTTCATAATACACTGGTTTATCTTTGATACTATTACAGAAATAGTTCTCCCATTAAGGTGCAAAGATATTCATCCTTTTTAACCCTTTTTCCTCCCCAAGTTCGAATGTGCAGCCAAAGGTTCATGTAGCAGAGAGGGTTTCTCTGCAGACAGGCAATGATATATCACCAGGTATTCCTGAAGTACCCATTTTTGCAGCCACCTCTCACCCCCTTTTTCCCCCAAGCTGCTGACTGGCAGAGGCTGCTGCTCCTTCCCATTTTCTTGAATTTAAAGCCTATCTGTTGCTCTCTGTAGGAAATTCCTCCACTTAGGGCAACTTGGACTGGAGCAGCTGATTGTGGAAAAAAGAAATATATTGCAATATGTTTTCACAGCTTATTTGAGAACTACTTGTGAGTTCAGGAGCTTTCCCTTTGTTAACTATTCTCAGGAGGTGCCCAATGGGTTTGGAAATGGGCTTAGTGCAAAAGGGCAACGTTCCCCTCCTGTCATACTGGGATACTGGGTTGGAAAACCCCAAAAGAATCCCTCTCCCAGTGCAACTTCACTCACAATTGATTAAAACTCCATCAACTACAGGTACTTATGTCAGAAAAAACTTCCAAAATGTTTGTTCAGTTTTGTTTTCACAAACACCCTTAGGTTTATTTGTTTTTTTGGTGAAGATTATATCCAGAACAGCTCATGAGATTAAGATGAGCTATTATTAAAATATATTTATTCCAAATACTTTATGCTTCTGCATTACTATTGTCACCATGAGACACAAGAGTTGGAAATCCATCTCTATTTAGTAAAGCTGCTTTGAAAAAACACATCCTTAACTGGATGAGTCTCCCAAGGAACAGAAAATATTTGGAAAACATTTATAATATTTTAGTATTTTTAACAAGGAAAATGGGCAGAATTATTTTTGCAATAACAGACCTTAAAAACTTGCCTTTGTGATGCAGGTCTCAGAACACACACAGCCACACAGCCACAGCTAGTGATAGCTTTCTGTAAAAAGCAGGGCTGATGTATTTATTTGTCTGTTCAGTGAGCAGAGACTAACAAGGCACCCTAAAATTCACCTGCCAGAGGTCCTAAAAATATCTTCTAGCATTTTCTGGCTAAAAACCAAAAACCCATCCATGTCACTCCTGAAATGGACTCTCCAGAAAGGGATGCTTTCACCAAAAAGGGCAAAGATTTAAGAACTAGAAGTAGCCAAATTCTTCTGATAGCCTTTTCCACCTCTAACAGGTCTCCACCATGAATGACCAGTGTCTGAGTCTCAACTGGGTTTTTTTCAGGGCTTTTCAAAGAGGAAAGTACATGGATTTCCAAAGAGAGAGCACCAGAAATGGAAGGACAGAACAGCAGACACAGCCCATGCTGTAGCTGGACCTGTCTCTGACAAATGAGAATGAAACCCAGGTTTGGGTGGAGTGGCAATGGAAGGTGAGAAGGTAAAAATCTCAAGGAATAGAGCACCCAAAATACTCATTAGTCTCTGCATGCTCCAGTATTTAACTATATATCCATAACTGCAATTAAAGCCCTATGCTATGGAAGAAATGAGTGTGAGGAGCACAGAGCAGGGTCAAAACACCCCTTGACTGTGCCCTGCTGTGGTGGTCATCTCATCACACTGCTTAGAAAAAGGCAATTTCTTAGATTAACTGCATATTGCTTGTTCTGCCTGGATGAAAATCAGCATAACTGTCACAGAGGTGTCAATCCAACCAGGTCCTCAAGCTGCCTCTTGACAGCAGAGAGAGCACTGACTTCTGCAGGGCTTTCATGGTGTCTAAAGACTGTGTGTGTTCACACTCTTGGGTGGCTCTTGTGGAGCAGAATGACTCAAGACCTTTGCCATGTAGGAAAATAGAGTAGCCCTGGTGTCAAGATGCACCCTCAGTTGAACATGCTAGGGAATTACCCACTAATGCTGCTGGAGATGCCTCCATCTATTCTTAGAGTCTGAAATTAAACATCAAGGTATCAAATATGCCAGCAGAGTCCATAGGGCTGCTGATGCTTTGGCTGTTTATTTTTCAGTGGGAGATAAAAGGGGATTCTCTATATTATGCATCATCACAGGAGAAAGTTGTTGTAACCAACTGCACTAATATAACAGCACTGCTGAGACATATTGAAATGGAATCCCTCTGAAGACACACAAGCTTCTTTAAAGTTTCATACCTATACCATTGAAAAACATCTTACTACTGTGTAGTCAAGAATATGTTTCTCTTTAGCTGACCTTCCAGAGGTAAATCACATACTGGTATATAAGAAAATCAAAAGAAATGCAGCAGTTGAGGAATAAGATTTGGAATGTGACAAAGAAAATTATCTAAATATCTAAAAGCAACACATCCACCCATCTTATATTTAAAACTCTAATCTGGAAATGGTCAAAGTTTTCTTTTAAAAGTTAAAGGTGCATGGAAAATGAAAAATCAATTAAGGGAATTTCCCCCCAACACCCCCCCCCCCCCCCAGCCCCCACACCTCCCCCCCCTTCACCACCCCTCCCACACATCAAAAACTCCACTTTAGCCGTCC